>CM073771.1:103715287-103865614 GCA_037158775.1 Hetaerina titia | reverse complement strand
TATATATATATATATATGAAATCATATTCCGATGTAATATACTTATTCATTAGTTTAGCATTTTCCCCAATTCTAATGAAAATGCTGCTGTAAACTTTTAATACATATATTTCAAATACTTTTGCAAGGTATTTCTCACTATCATATTTTATTGAGTATTTTGAGCAGCTGAAAAATTAAGTGCCCACGTGCTGAATTCAACGGAAGTAATTTATGCCATATGCCATTTATAACTTAAGTAATTTATTGCCATACTTAATGAAGCTTAGCTGGTTACTTAATTGAAGGGTGTACATGAAATTACGGGCATTTACATTTTTTTCACAACCGAATGTAAAAGCAAAACAGTAACTTTATTACATTATGCAAATATTGATAACATTTCCTTTCAATTAACATCTCCTTCAAGGACCGAAGAAATATATTTTATAAATATTCAAAGATACTGAGTAGTTTCAGGCGTGATGCCGTGGAATTCGATCATAAGAAAGAAGAGATTTGTAACAATTTACTACTAGATAAGTTTAATATTACGACCAGATTTCGATGTATTACATCATGTTCACGTCTTTATTATTGGAATATATATTTTACAAATTCAAGAAAACGCCTATTTAATCTAGGTTTTAAGCAATAAGAACATGACATCGGTCGGCATAAAACAGTGTAACTGTAGGGAATAAAATGCACGTCTTCTCAGGCATTAGGTCAGTTGTAGGTGTTACACATCATTTTTAATGACTGTTTTGTAAAACCTGAAACTATTTGACCACGCGCGGACGTGAACTTGACCATTTCAAATTGAAAGGCTCCACCATTCACTTCAGCTCCATATGAGCTACAATGATTGATTTTGCACTAATTGTATTTTTTTGTCTATTTCATGTACCGATCATTCAAACGCTTCCCAAACCGCACATAATGCTATGTAAATAAAGCTGAAAGTTCTAGCTGAGCTAATCTATATTCTGAGCGTATCCATGAAATACTCCACCGTGTTTGTTTTCCGAAGCGCTCTTTCGCTATGTCTGTTTGCATTGGCTATGCGACCGTTACGAAAATGGCACCCCTGAGAGTAGCAAGCAGCCTTAGCGGAGAGGGGGGTGTGACGTCGAAATCGTGTCCTGATCGAATTTTGCTGAAAACGGAATTCTTGACACGTCTGCTGCGGCGACTGACACAGTTTCGACCAATTAGCATGTGCCAAAAGCTCGCACGTATTATCACGTTCCAAGTCTCGACCAATCAGCTGTCAATCGCAAAGGAGGTCTTCATAAAAATGGAAATTAAAAAAAAATAAAAATGAAAAAAAAAACCGCCTGTGCTAATGCGACATTTTTCGACGTTCCATAACGATTAAAAAAAAACTTTAAGCGCTTGTACAAAAAAAAGTAAATGACGAGCATTGCGAATAGTCATAATCGCTCGCTCCGATATGATGGCGTGATCCTGTCACCATGGCGACACAGGACCGCGGGAGCATTTAATAAATCTCTTGGAGATAGCGATCGCAGAGCGAAGTGGCCACCACACGAAAAACCTGGAGTGCGCTGCGGCCCCATCCCACCAGGCGGCTCTACCGTCGCCATCTCCGCCATTTGTCGAACAATTACGAGCCGTCCGCAATGCGATCCAAAGGCAGCGCCATTGAGATAAAAGCGGACGGCCGGCGCATCACACGAGCGAAAGGTCCTTTAGCCTCCTCTTCCTCCCTCACCCCACGTCCGATTCTCCAATCCATCCCTCCTCTTCCACATGAAGTTCGCCGTTCCTTCCCCGTCATTTCAACGGCCCTTCACGATCCTTCTCAATTTCCACGTTCTCCCCGCCCACCATCGCCCCTTCTTTGCAAGGCGCCTTGCGGTTTATGTCACATTCCATTAAAGTGCATCCTTTCATTCAAGGAAATTATCTTTCGAAGCGCAGAAGGAAAACGTTTTTAATACAGTAGATAAATGGAACAATTAAAATAAATTCGATCTACTAGTATGCCTTGAGTTATTTCTTTGAGCTTCAATATTTAATTTTAGTGGGAGGGTAACGAGAAAGTTGACGATGAGGCCAAAAATGAGACACATGCTCAATTCTGATTGACCCCCAATGGCTGTGTGTTAGCAAAAGAGTACAATATTTAGTAAACCAGAGTGCGTTGCATTCTCACAGAAGATTAAGCCATGAGAAAGGTGTCCCAAGATAGTCCCCAAGGTCCTGTCAGAAGGCTGCTTGTGTGTCAATCTTGCCTTTAACCTCTCGAACCACGGTGAAAGTGATACGAATTGTTTTGAATATGTTGTTACTGGCAACGAGACATGGGTCTTTGAGTACTACCCAAGTATAATTAGTTGAGTACCATTTGGGACCACTGGATTATGTCAAAGAGGCCATGACGAGGTGTCTGAACGAGGGTCTTAGTGGTACCTTACAGGAAGTCAACCACAACTGACGGAGTCACTGGCATTGGTGTGTCGATACAAAAGGGTGCTATTATGAAGAGTTTTAGCAATTTTTACTTTGATCTGCAATATATTTTTTCCCCAGATTTATCCTAATTATTTTTGGGACAGTCCTTGTATTTTATCCTCCAATATTCCGTCGTAGCTTTGAAAAACAGTTTTTAATATAGTTAGAACTTACGTAACTTGAACTTCTCATTAATAATGAGGGTAAAAAATAAAGAAAAATTTACACTTCCACACACTTTTTTCACTTCCAAACACTAAAATTTTCCTTATTTTTTACCCTCATCATGAAGGAATTCCACAAAGTTAAGCCTGAAACTGTTAACTTTCTATTTAATCGTCAAATTTTACCTGATAATTGTCATTATTCCAAATAATGTGGTAAACAAAATTAAAATCCTTTCCGTAAATGTGAGTCACGGCAAATTGACCCAATCTTATTTGATTAAACTGTAATGCTAACCACCATTTTCAGAAGATGCAAAAAAATAGTGAAAATATCCTGTGACATGACACCATCGCAGTCACAGTGATATTGTTCCGAATTTTTATCCTTTGGTAAATTTGCAGGTGTAAAGTAACCGAAAATTATCAACACGTTGACTAACATGTTCATAGATGCATTTTACGGCCAATTTTATGATTAATCATAAGATCATTAAAGCACTATCGCAAACTTTTGAATCTAAAATTTGAATGAACTTCAAATTCAAATCTGAAATTTGGATAAAAAAGCAATAGTTTGGGTTGAAAGGTCATTCTGAGAGAAGAGTGCATTTTTAGATAAAAGGCAAGGGACTTCGAGTGTGAGGGGATGAGGTATGGGGGCGAAGGGGGGGGGCAAATGAAGGCACGGGCAAATCATACAGGGAAAAAAAAACTATCAGGGCAATTGGGTGGGGTTTGGCACGGTAGAATACGTACCGGGTCATAGCAACGGGTGTGGGGAGGGAATGGAAAGCCTGGATATTACGACCCCTGTATCACTCCTCCCTAGTTTGGGGGCTGGAGGAGAGAAGAGGAGAGTTGCAAGACCACGTCGGTTTGCCCTACCCTTCTTTACCCTCCACCAGCAACCTTTCCATCGACCCCGTCGGTATATTGTTTATAAAAGGCAACTAGGCGTCACACATTTTAGCACTCCATCTATATTAAACTCCAAGTGTATTAAACCTGAGGGGCTCCCCATTCGTCAATCGAGTAGAGGCAATAATGCCACTAAAGCCCTCCAATATAGATTTTAAAATTGGCCCTCGAAGTGAAAACTTAGTACACTAAACCTTATCCGTCCAGAGATCTCTTGGAAAGATTATTTCGTGAGAGGGCGGACGGGCGGCGATTTCTCTGGCTGGATTCGAGGGAGAGAGTCTTAGAGAAGGCTGAAGGCCAGTGATAGTTGGCTCCCAGCCTTTACGGAGTACTGATCGTTCGTTTGCGAAACATCTATGCCGTGACATCGTCACCCTCCGTCATGAACTCGTTATCGGAGCTGAGCTACGCCATCAAATTTCATATGAAACTCGGCAAAATCGGGAAGACGCTCATAACATACTCAAGGCAGATTATGGTGATAACGTCATGGTTAAATCGGGTGTTTTGAGTGGCACAAGTTTTTTCGGGAGGGCAGAGAAGATGTTGAAGACGCCGAACGTTCATGATGCCCTTCGACCTCAAGAAGTGAAGAACAAATTGCAAGAATGAAGATTTTTTTGGACAGGAATCGCAGATTAAGTGATCGCGAGATTTATGATGAACCTGGAATCCCTAAAAGTGATGTGTAATGACTTGTGACCGAATACATGGGCATGAGAAGGTGTGTGCCAAGTTGGTATCGCGAATCCTCTCGGATGAACAAAAGGAAACTTGCATGCGTACATACCAAATATTTCTCGACTATGTGAATGAGGATTCAAATTTATTATACGTTGCTCCAAAAGACTTCTTTCCCTGCCCCCGCCTCTAATCCGCGCTGAAAGGACCTCAAAAAGCCTCGGTGAAATCATTACAACAGGCCGTGACGAGGAAGTTTAGCTGTATTCCAAGCGCCGTCTTTCAGAAGGCGTACAGGGCGTGGAAAACCCGCTGGCAGAGGTCTGTCGAAGAACATGGGTGCTGCTAAGAAGACTTTTGATTGAATGTATCAATTCTGGTCATACATTTTTTAAAAATCAATTGTCCTACTACTTTTGGGACGGACCAGATTATGAACAATATCTTGATAGTTTAATTGTATGAAATAGGGCGCAATAGCTATTATTAATATCATAGTCAATAATGTTAATTTACAATTTTAATATGGGCTTAGTGTTCCCAGAGAAAATATTCCCATTTAAACCCACAGGCGGTTCGAAAGATGTCTAAAATATGAAAAGCTGGAATATTTGCGTAAGAGACCTTAAACATAAATAATATACCGGTAAGGACCTTACAATTAGATTAAAGATTCTCTTATGGTGCTAAAAATTTGGTCCAGAGGGAAAATAAGGCCGATTTCATTATTTTTAATAACGATTTTTTTTCTGCACATTATCAAAAATTGCAACTAACTTACTTTTAATATCCATTTGGAGATTTAAAACTTGAATCATATGCGAAAAGGGTCAGCGCGACGAGATTAAAAGATTACTTTGAGGTAATGAAGATCGATTTTCAATCATTTGCACGAAAGTAAACATAAAATTATGAGAGGTTCCTTTAGAGGTGACACATATCTCCTTTCGGCCGTTCTAACAGATAAAAATTACAGAAAATATTTGCTCGAAAGGATCATATTGCTTTTTTAGATAAACACGATGCTCACATTAACTTTATGCGTTTACAAAATTGATGGCTTTAATTAGCAAAATCTAACATATAGAGTTATACGAGTTGACTAACATATGAGTTAGAATCATTTCATAGCTGTTTGATATGATACATCAATGTTTTTTCTCAAAGAATCTCAACTCTATAAAATGAAATGAATCAATGCAATTTTCATTTAAATCGGATAGTTCGATTAAGCGCGTCACGTTCATTTCCTCCTAAATAGTACCTCTTATTCCATCTTTTCCCGTTCCCGTCGCATCTTACGCAAGTGCACGGTGGAAACCTGGACCAAACCCACCTGACACTCATCTTTTTCGGCATGTATTGAATGTGTAGACGCACAAAAAACGGAGGGAATGTTCTCAACCTCATCTCCTGAATAAAATATGCAGCCCGTCTCCGCGCCCGTCTGCCCTACCGGATCCCTTTCGCCATTTCCCACTCCTCTCCTGGTTCCCATCCCCTCTCTCCCTCCCACGCAAAAACTCTTCCTTCCTGCCTCCCTCCCTTCCCCACACACCCCCCTCCCTACTCCCTGCCACCACCACCGACCGACATTGTTGGCGCGTTCCGACTCATTTCCCGTCACGCCGCCGACAACACAGTTTCCGCAATGCTCCGGGTGTTGCTGCTACGGCGCCCGTGTGGATCCCCCCTTCGAGGCATCCGCCGCGCTCGGCACCCCGCTACCCCCTCTCCATTCCCTTGCACCCCTGCCCGCCCGCCTTCTCCCCCCGCCCGCCGTGAGCGCGCTAAGCCCTCCTCACCGAAGGGACGCGGCGGCCGCATACCGGGGCGGAGGACGTGTGGGAGTGCGGGGGGCGGGATATATCAACGGGGCCACCATCTACATCGCGTCCCTATATGTGGCCGGCGTTATAAATGTATATGTATACACACACACGTGTGTGTGTGTACGAGTGTGGGAGTTTGTCTCTGTATGTGTATCGGACACGCTTCAGGAACAGGAAGGGAGACTGACTCAAAGAACGCCCTTTTTTTTAAAGGTTTGGGGCGTGGGGAAGGACGGAGGGTGGTGAAGGGTGCCCGGAGAATGAGACAGAAATTCAAGGGATTGAGGAGGAGGGCGGGGGAGAGGATGGCGAGAGTGAGATACGGCCACACACACGCTCGGGGTGTTGATGGAAGCGGGGAGGAGGAGTGGCCTTTCTATTTTACTCGGAGGGCAGACTGTGGATGGGTGCAAAGCAGAGCGGGGCAATGTTTGGCCAGACAGCCGTTTGCGTAAGACCTCGCCTGTGGAGTTGGGAAACCTTTGCTTAATAGATCGTGCCGTGAAAATCTGGGTCCAACCGCCTAGGTTGAAGCATTAAGGATGCTTCGGTGCCAATGAATTGCAAAAACATTACATGGAAAATCACGCATTCCTCGCCAAATGGTAGCAGTTGCCATCTTTTGTCAGGAGAATTGGGCCATCTTTTGGACACCGAGGCATTTGAATTCAAGAAAATAATCATTCGACAAATTATGGTAATTCTTTTGAGGAGTGTTTACTCTTTCTATATCCCCTGCACTTTTTCATAAATTTATAGTTGACTGGATTTTTTTCGTTGTAATTAGAGCGTGAAGGAGTCAATGGACCCATCAACAATCCATGAACGAGTAGCGTATCACCTGAACATAGGAATAAGCTTGCTTAATCCCAGTTAATCCAACGACTACTTTGCGCCTGGGAGAAGGTTTGAATTATTGGGAGTAGAATAAGTACTTTTAAATTGCATGTCTTAAAATATCATGCAAGTTGACCAATCTGTGATGAAAATTAGCCTCATTATCGAACTTGAATGGAATTGACCGTGAAGTGGTTAAATATAGCGGGACTCAGGAAACGTGTTAAGCGTAAAACGGCTAAAATTTTGCACACGCATTAAATCGAGAATTTTCAAAAAAATGGTAAATTTCAAAAATACTTTGCCCATTTTCAAACAAATCAAAATTAGTGATATATACATTTGTGTATAATGCTACTTCCTTATCCTAATTAACCCAACATGCACACGTGTATATTTATATACACGTGTGTTTATATATATATATATATATATATATATATATATATATACATATAACATTTGGATAGCACAATGGAACATAAAAAAATAAATAGATATCACGTAAAAGGACACTGACATTTCAGAAAGTTTAAGCTTTCGGCCTTCTTTAGATTAGACTGCATATATATATATATATATATATATATTTAAAAAATACCAAAATACATAAATGGGTAGGTGCACGAACTGGATTGGTGGTTCCTAGAGTATCGAAACTCAACCCTCACCTTCACTAACAACAAAAGCGCCCATACTATACACTACCACTCGTGCCTTTGACCCACGTATCATAGTGGATCAGCACGCCGGATAATTGTTGCAAAATTTGAGTGAGAGGCTGCCATAAATGATAGGTCGAAGGATTCATTTTCCTTGGCATAATATTGATGATTCCGAAAAAGAAAGGGGAAAAAACCTTATTATAAAACTCCCTCCCCTTGACTCACTCCTTTTTGCCATAACCGCTGTCAACCCACTACTGACGTCGCGTCGTGTGACGCATAGTCAATTAATAGTTTTAATCTTGAGCTACACTAAACAAAATTTAACCTTAAAATGACAAGGGGAACAGAGTATGTCCGTTAGAAATCTTAAATCTACGTTTTATACTGCAGAACACCCTTCTCGTCATTGCTTTATAATTGTCGAACGCCTTAATCTGTTGAATATTTCACGCCGTAAAAAAGGGCGATATATTCAACTCTGTGAATACCTAAGGGAAAGTTTAAAAAAAATGGAGGTTGGATAAAAAAATGGTAATGAAATATGGCTTGGGTGTTTGTACATCGAGGTGATTTCCACAGAAGAAAGGCTTCGTGTCACATGTTAGGGCGGGATTTTGGGAACGATTCTCACGCTGAATAACACACACGAGCGCTATCTATAAATGCGCAATGGTTTACTTTGACAACTAGGTCAGCGCTTTCCTTTTGTGGATTAAAGACCTCGTGTTTCGCACCTTTAAAGGTAAATTTGATCTACAACTCTCGATCGGTACAGCGAGTAAAAAGGGATGATTTAGTTTTTTCATTCCATTTAAAACATATTTGAAGAGGATGCTGTATAAATTGTATTTTTTTTATGAAGAAGAATATGTTTCTTGTGCATATTTAATCCAACTCTCGTCCAATCGTGGGAAAGATTTTGCATAATGGGACGAGTAACGGTTGCCAATATTCTTCCGCAAATAGTGGAAAGAAGGCGTCTATGACAAAAGTGTTGTGAATCCAATTTTAAAACGATATGCTTACACTATGCTAAACGTATGAAAAGTGTATAGTGTGATCGTCCGCTTCCTTCTCCTCTGCCATCCGGTGGTCCCTTGAAAGATAGGCCTAATGCGAATATTTCCATGCAACTCTGCACGGATCGACGCCAATAACCGACACACGACCCAATAAAGAACACGACCGGGAGAGCTGTTTTCTTTCGTGGGAAAATAAAATATGGTTAGGAAAAGTGGGAGGAGAGAGAGAACGCAAATCTGTCTGGGAAACAATAAATACTTCCAAACTGCCCACAAATCATTCAAGGGAAAGCGGGGGAGAGAAAGGCGCTTTTCAAAAGGCTATTTGTTTTTTTTTCATATACTTCGGTGCTCCGGGCGACTAAATACGTAAACAAGTTTCTCTTCATGAATATCTCGCTTCGACACGGAGAAAAAAATGTCGATTTTTGGGATGACTACTAGTAGCTATTCCCGTGAAGTTTCGATTCGAAAAAGGGATTGCAAAGGAGTCAATATTTTCCTGATGTCACACTGGCAAGGCACATTCGTTTCGATTGAAAAATTTGCTTGGAAATATATTTCATCAGGATTCATCAGCCAAGATAAAGGTGTTGAAGTTCTCGAAAATTTGACTGCATTAACCTAAATATTCGTGGGACAACAAAAATCAGCTCCAACCCGAATATTAAATGATTTCTGATCCCTTGGAATTTGATTTTTGCTGCTAATAAGTGATTCCTGAAAATTAACTTCAACAATCTCTTATATAAGTATATCAAAAGTCAAAGGCTACTTAGAGGAGTTGCTATGGCTATTTTTTTAAATTTTAACACGAAAGAAAAAATGTGTAAGCTTATTAAAATATGTAGAGTGAGATAGAGAGTTTCTTTTCTCACCGTTTAGCATATGCAGGTAATACTTGATATTGCTCATAGGATTGTTGATTATGAAGAAGAGAGCGTTTTCGTCAGGACTATATAATTTCGTATAAATTACTTTATATTCGACTGATTGCTTTCACTTCCCAACATTTTCATTATATCTTAACAAAACTGGGGGTTCAAAGATTATAGAAGGCAAAGCGATATGCACCAGGAGCAATTATACGGTTTTGTCATGGTTATTGAATGGCAGTACTTACCAACCCGCTGGTTGGTTTATCAATTAAACGAGTCCCCGAAGAGAGGTTTAATGGATACACGGGATGTTTTATGGGCATTTACAGCCGTTCAAGAGCCTTGGTCTTTGGTGATGAAATTCGCGGCGATTGACATATTAAAGAGCGAGAATCAACAGAATCCGTTTCTGTCGAAAATTCTTTATAATACAAAAGAAATAAATTTCAATGGACGACCGACTCCAAAAAATGCCTTTTCACTTTTTTCATAAACTTCTTGCTTTCATAGCGTATTCTGTGAAAACAATCCTTTAAATGTTCTTTATTTTGTAAGTTGATTCAACAGTCTGGTCAAGCTGTCTCACTTTAATAAATTAATAAAATTAAGAAAGGAGTCGGAACTAAATTCCGACACGGATAATTTCTATTTACCCTTGAATATAAATTTCCACAAGCAAAACACCGTAGACGGGAACTGTGGTTTGTTAGTGACATATTAAAATTATCAATGATGTTCCCATCATAGATCTTGAAAATAAACATCGTATGTGAAAATTGATGCGATGGCCACATACTAAAGCTACTTACAATTCATGGAAAGGGCTTTTCTGAAAATCTTGCTAAAGTTTATTTTCCTCAAATTTTTCCATGGTCTAGCTCATCCTCTATGTTGTTCGTGGCACTAAAAAGTTCATTTTGAGTAGTTTTAGGATAAAAATCATCTTGAGAGAGTTAAGGCATTGGATATTCGGCTCACTTTGACGCACGACTATGCGTAAGAACCTTGCATTACAAGCCACCGCATTATGAGGTATAGTTTGCATAGAACTTAGGGATTGGAAATATAACATCATTCAATCCAACTTGGAACCTCAATGTAGAGGGCTTTCAACCCGAGAGCGTTTATTTCAGCAGCTAACAATTGTGACCCTGGAGGAAGTCAAATCATATATTTTTGTATCGAAGCATTTATAATTGGATCGGCAATAATTCTGACTGGCGATAGTAATCAATCATTTTCAGAATTAATTTCACGATAGCATTGTGCAATTTTAAGCATATAAAATTTTAATTAAAATGTTAATTTGAATAAATAATTATATTAACATTTTTAAAATTGTAAAATAATGCTTGGAACTGAAGAAACCGATCTAAATATGCTATTTCTTTGAATTTGAAAGGACGCTTTGAAAATTAGGCTAAGTTATAAGAACCCGGAAAACTGTTACGTGCACCACAAAGGCACGTAGGAATCACAAGACGATACGTCACCAACAACCTGAATATATTCTTTTTTTGTATTTAACTCGTCGCTTCTTTCCGAAGTAAAAGATTTAACACAGAATTCGCTATTTTCTGCAGCTCACGTATAAACTGCGTCAAAATATATGCATTCATTTATTTCTGCAGATTGGTACTGCTGTAGAAATTCTCCGCCCCCCTCTCTCGTTCTATCATGGCTGCCATCAGCATCCCAATCCCGTTTCCGGCCGTTTCTTCGGTTGCGCCATCTACATATTAACCCCATAACTACACTATTTCTGCTATCAAAGCTATTTAAACCAGTTACGGCATCTTCAAGGCTCGTGCGTTACCTTGAGAAAGAAATAATCAATTTTTGTTCGTTCACGGGGAGTTTGTTTCAGGTGATAATAAAATTCACATTCAGTTAGATCAGAGCAATCGATCAAATAAGATATAATGCAGCCTATTCATTAGACAGGCCCTGCTCAACGTCCCTTTGTCGCGCGTTGCTTTTAGCACGTCCCCCGGACCCCAATCAGGTTGGGGGACGGGAGACACCGCGTCGCCGCAAGAATCCGCTCTTTCCAATCCCCTTCCCTCCAGCGTCAAGGCTTCCAGTTAGCGGTGGGGAAGGAGAGAATCCAAGGGGATCTCTTTACCCCATGGTGCTTATTCGCACTACAACACAAATTTTTCGCTTGGATCATGCATATGAAATTCGGGAAATAGATGTTAGAATTAGCAGACTCGAGGACACGGACAATACGGGATAGCAACTGCAGGGTTATGGATAGGAAAAATCCCACTTGCCACCCACAGCGTCTAGGGAATAATTATTTTAACTGAAATGCATGCACATTCACTAATTTCGTGTGTACGGTTTTCAAATCCCTTCCGTCACAACCGAGACCGCCACATGACCCCAAGGGACTGCCACTTAATGAATGTAGTGCTCGTTATAGTATTGCTTGTCTTACTTTGTTGTTTCCAAGAATGTAAATGACAAAATGACATGAATTACATGAATTTGCATGTCCATGTGATTGTAGACTTTCCCTTTCTTACTGAAAATTCCATCTTCATACAATTCTGCATGGGCTGTCTTGTTGTGGTGTAGGCCTGTCACATAAATGACTGAGGTTCATATTTATACCCTTTTTTCGAATAATAACTACTTAATATATGAGAAAAATCGACCATTGTTTTGAATAAAGTATTCCTCCATCATATACACAAATTTGCACGTTATTTGATAGTTTTTAAAATTCATACTTCACCCTTTTTCCTTCCTCTCCCATATCCTCCCTTATCACCACCCCGTCCCCAAACTTCCCACCTGGTGCTTGCACCCCCTTCCACACACCTTTTTGGTGGATCACGGGGTATTTATGTGGATGTCGATGCTGCGCCCTCGACAAAAGGGGGCACGGGGTTAAGAGGAGTGGGGGCGGACGGTGTGTCGATCGGTCTCTCTCTCGCTGGTGGGGAGGCCTCCTGCGCTTGGGGCGGGGGTGGGGGAGCGGGGGGAGGTTAAGCGGTCGCGGCGATGGGCGACGGAAGTGGAACGCCGGGCGGGACAGAGGCTGGAATGGGAAACTGCTGACGGGTCCCCCTCCCCCCCTCCCCCACACCCCCTGTCGCTTTGCATGTGTGTGTGCGCGCGTTGCACTCTTGTGCGCAGTGTCCGGTGCTCTTTTTGCAGAAAGGGAGATAAAGGGGAGGAGGTAAAGGGGGGAGAGTGAGGGAGAAGTGTTTTTGACCTCCCTCTCCGCCGCCTCGGTCTGGTGAGCGCATTCTTTTCACCCAAAACCCTGTCTTTATCCTCTCCCCCGTAACTCTTCACTCCCATGATTCCCTGCTCTCATTTCAAATTGTGAAAACGGAGGGCCGTCATAAACAATATGAATCAGAAAATCAAAATTAGACGTGTAACTGCATTTTTAAATCATTCTTATCCGTCAAATCATTTCATTCTAACTGTAGCTACCTTACCTCCAGATTTTTTTTGCCACCTAAACGGTATTTTATTCTGTATTTGTTTGTCATCTTTAGATTCGATTACTAATAATTCACTTCAAAAAAACACGTGTATATATCTGTCCTGGAAAAATGATAATGTGTAGCCTGTATTATCCTAACTGAATAAGCATCTTATTTTCATTCTGTTTAATATCACATTCCTAGATGTCTATGAGGTAAAGTTGGATGAGAGTTAAGCATAAATATCATTTGACTAGATTAAAAAATATTCAGCCACATTTCATATAAAACATACATTAATATGTTTTAATGGTATTTCGTATGTAATTTACTTTTTTTACTCTCTCCGATAGTTTCCATTCATATATTTGTAATTCCTTTTATGCTATTACACCGACTTAGCGCAACCCTAACTTGGCTCAACACGGGCGTGATCTCTCCTTACCGCCTAATTGTTGACTCTCCCATGAAGGGTGCCCAACTAGAATTAAGTTTATGTTGTATTTATCTGCATACTATTCACATAAAATGAGTACTTTTATTTATCAACCTTACAATATTTTATGACAAGTGGGATCAACAAAACAAAGCTGTAACAAACTTGAAGAAAAATGTCTGCACTGCTAAAAATATCAACCGAAAAATGAGAAAGAAGCGAAAGTAGGTCTATGTCTGGAAAGTACCTATGTACGGCAGTGACGACCACCACCACGTAAGGTGCTTCTGAGAGGAGGAAACTGGAGGCGTTTGAAGTTTGGTGCTGCAACCTATATGATAAGGATAAACAGGATCACAAGTCATGCCACAAATGAAGGCATTTTCAGAAGAATAGACGGTTGAAGACGCAACTGGAAGACGCTGATAAAGAGAAGAAATCTCCCTATTGGATAAACGTTGCAAACATACTCTTCCCCTCCCTCTGAATTGGAGCATTGAAGGAAGATCACGCTGTTATTCCTAAGGTAACTTATTCTATCAATAAATAATAATGGATCTGATGGACATAAATCAACGTGAAATAAATTAAATAGTTAATTGTAAATCTTTCGTCACCCCAAAGATAAAAATTCGAACGATAGGATAGAAATAAAATAAAAATGACTATTATTTTCGATTACAAATCTTTCTATAGGGTCTTCTGGTCCTTTAATGAAGTTTATGATTTTGATTAAAACACGAAATTATTGTAATTAATTTGAAAAATCTGGTATTTGTTCAAACCCTTTCTACCAGTCTTCTATTAAAAGAGTAATATTTATGTTACCTTTTCACGGTCAATAAACAGCGGTCGTTAAACAATCACAGAGCAGGCCAACACGTCCTATCTCAACCAAGAAGACATATTATTCACAAACAGGTGAATACTACTTTTGCTGCGTTCCTCAAACTAAAAATAAACTGTTTATCTGCTGAAGACAGCTACTGAAGGAACGCACGAAAAATGTAGCTGTTTTGATGGAAACATATGCAACTGATTGCGGCTGTTGTTGGCGGTGGAAAATATAGGAAATAAAAAAGGAAACTGGAAGATATATGGAAAATATGCGGAGCAGCAGCTACAAAATCAATATCAAGATTGATAATGTTAACTAGGTGTCAAGGACGCCTCTTCTGTCCTCCATTGTCTTTGAGTCTATTACGATACATTATCTAAAGTCTATGCGATAAATATGGGATGAGAATCAATATTAATAAAACAAAGGCCATGCGATTTTCCAGAAAGAAAAAGGCTAAGCTAAATATTAAAATAGGCGGGGAAAAAATAGAGCAGGTAGAACAGTTTACATATCTCGGAAGTGTTTTGGACCAATACGGTCAAAATGGTAGGGACGCAAGGAGAAGAATTGCGCTAGGCAAGGAGGCTTTCTCAAGGAGGAGAGAGTTGATGACGGGGACGTTGAGTAGGAATGGTAAGATAAGACTCGTAAAAACTCTGATATGGAGCGTAGCTATGTACGGCGCGGAAACGTGGTCGCTGAAGCGGGAGGATAGACGTAGAATGGAGGCTTTTGAAATGTGGGTGTGGAGAAGAATGGAGAAGGTGAAGTGGACCGAAAGGAAAACAAATGAAGAAGTACTAGAGATGGTGGGTAAGGAGAGGGGTTTGTTGAGAGAAATCCTATGGAGGCAGGAAAAATGGATGAAAGGCGTATTGAGCGGTAGTGGAATGTTGAAGAGGGTAATAGAGGGGAGAATTTTGGGCAAGCGAGGTAAGGGTAGGAACAGGATAGGGATGTTGGTCGGGATGAAGGGAGGAAAGATGAAGCGGGACCTGATATAGATTAGTTTGCTAGGTGGGGAGTCACAAAATGTTTATTTGATAGCTGTGTCCATCCAAAAACCTACCTTAAAAGGTAGATTACCTAATAATAATAATAATCTAAAGTCATCTATCATACAAATATTTCTTCATCGCCGTATCTTATTTTAATCCTGATTTGACTCTTTATTCCTCCTTACTTCATTCAGGTCCTCCTTCATCAAGTTCACACCAGTTAATTAGAGACAAGACGCAACCATGCATTAATCGTGCATTGTTTGACCCATCACTTCCCTAATAAGTTTAAGGGCAGTTAATAATCACCCCGGGACCGTAGTTAGCAGAATGATTCCGCTCCATACTTTCATAATACCATTAGGATGGTAATTCATTCACACTTGCGTAGCCTGTTAATTGAAACGATTAACGCGTAACGGTTTAACGTTATCTGGATAATTACCAATTGTAAATAGTCAGAGTGTGAATGGCTTCTAAGAAATTTCGATGCTTGACCTTTCTTTGCTCTAAGTTTTTTTCAAATTATTTTCATTTTATCTGAATGTAATTGATCAATCATTGATATTGTTTTCCCATAGAATGATGTTAAGCTTTGATTGAACTAATGACACATAAGAAACACATTAAAGAACTTCCCTAGACGCTGGTTATCTACATCATTATCCGACTAATGCTCCATAAATGCTGGAACATAATACGTATGCAGTGACGCATTCTCACGGAATGAATAGGTTGTTCACCACAGGGACAAGTGGAAAGAGATTTTCACTCCTCACTCCGGATATTTCCTACAGAGCTCTCCATATTTACCTCCCCACTTGCGTGCCCTAACCTATCTGGAGCCATAAATTCCTCCCTCAAAGCCCTAGACCGTGGGCACACTCGAGTGCTGCTGCCCTGACCACCGAACCGCGTTTCCGCATCCTTCCCCCTGCCCCCAGCCACCATCGTCGTCGCCCGGACCAAGTAACGAATTTTCCATTCAGCCCGCAGCCCCGACTGCTGCTGCTATCCCTTCCCACAGTGCCCCCTTTCTCTCTCTCTGTCTCTCCCCCTTCCTCCCTCTCCTCCTCCACTGATACTGCACCCCGGCCGCCCATTGGCCACACACGGCGAGCGCGGGGAGGGTCGGACGGCGATCGGCCCTCGGGGACCGAGGCACTCTCGCGCGGTCGGCGCATTGTCGCCTCTGGATTCTGCGGGAAATATCTCGTACGTGCCGCTGCACACACACTCCCCTGACGCACTTTTTCCGGGAATGCGGATCGGATTACGCGGCGCGAGAGGTGGAGTGCACCCCGGGATTGCTTACACGGAGCGTATGAGGCGGGGCGGGGAGGGAGAGGGTGACGGAAAAGAGGCGGAACCTGTGGGTCAGCGCGCTCGACGGGGACGAGGGAGGCGCTGACCCATTTATCGGGCCAATGACGCCGAGGTCTATCTATCCCGCCACGTCGTGTTATTCTAATGAGTGTCGAACCGCTATCGGCGACTTGTCATGAAACAAGGTACAACGACATCCATGTTTATAAGATTTAAATTATACTGATTTAAAGATATTGATCTTATAAATAACTGAGGTTTGTAATAATCATATTTATCGGTTATACAATGTTAGTGTAAAAAGAATTCGGTAATAATTTTTTCCTGGCGTGTGTACGAAGTGCTGAAATTCCACACCGTCGGTTAAGTGTGCGTATGATCTTAGATCGTATTTCCATTGATAAGCTAACAGTGCACACACCGTTATCACTGAAAATTTGGCAATGCGAAAAATATGCGCTAAACTCGTCCCGATGGTCTTAGGACGGACGACCAAGGGCAGAGTTGAGTGTCTGCTTTTGAAGACTTTCTGCAACGGCATTGCGACGATTTCCCAACTCCCTTACAGTCCTCACCTGCCAAGAGCAGATTACTTCCTGTTTCCAAAAGTACATTCTTCTATCCATTAAAGGGCCCCAACATGGGATCCTAAGTGCCGTCAAAGAAGCTTACACGCGTAACCTTGAGGACTTTCCGGAATCCGCCTACCGGGAAGCCTTTGAGTCGAAGAAAAGCTGCTGGAAAATTTGTGTCGACCCTCAAGGAATGTACTGATTGAAGAGTTTTGAGACGTATTAGCAATATCTTACTTAAATCCATTTTTTAGAAGCTTTTAATGCACAACATATACCAGGAAACTGCGGAAGATGCCGTGACATTAACTTTGAACAGAGTCATCCGCTAATATGCATCTCAATGCATCAATTTCAGTGTAAAAATTATTCGCCTCGCCGGGTTTGAATCCTGGTCAAGGCGAATGATTTTTACACTCTGAAATTATTGCATTGACACACCATGTAGTTTAATTATACATTTGCCTTCTCTAAAAATAGGATGTTCTACATTAAAAATAATTGAATGCAGAAATTCTCAAGAAAGAAATCATTAGAAATCTATATCCACTCTTCATTTCATATCTTATTAAAAAGGTTTCAACGAATGCTAGTAGGATTGTAGAGCACCGGCAGAGCGCAGAAATGACTGTCAAACAACAACTGACTCCATAAAATTCACCTTCGGTTCAATTAAAAAAATATATAAAAATGTTTTTGTGACTCCAGAGAGTTTCAAAAGTAATTACCACACTCGTAACAATCACAAAAATCGTCTTCAATTCATATACATTTTTTCCATCTCTTTCAAAACAAATACTTGAAAACAAATCATTGAGAAATCACCGTAGCCCCATGGTGATATAATCCTACATTTCCTTCCTTCACTGTCTCACTAGAGTCATTTTTGAATATTGAATTATCGCATATGTTCTTCATACGCACTATAGAGGGGGGGGGAGGAAAAGATTACGAAAAGCCGGAAGATGATCCACTGCATTAGCGTTTATGGACACTAGAGTATATAGTAAGAGCCATCTGGCGGGTGAGACTGCCAATTTATTCAGGCAACGTTGCAGCATCAATTCTCATCCCACTTGTGCTTCAGGGTCTAATTCTGTTTTTAGAACTTTACTTTATATCTTCTTTTTATCTAATTTTATTGCACTCTAATCTATTTTAGTAATATTAAGAATGGAGGCAGGGGAACTAACCGACGGTACCAGCCAACGTCTGCACATTAGTCCTTTGGCATGGAAACGTAGGACTTGCCATGGAAACGCTCTCCGTTGAGTTAACTCGCTGAGAGAAGCGCCGTTGTCGGGCGGTGACGGACGTCCTCCTCCTTGGAGGCTTGAGCCACCCTCCATCGGACATCCCTTTTCCTCTTCCGATCCCGCCTCATTCACCCGAGCATCTGACCTCTTACACACCCCCAAGCGCTTTCCTTCTCCCCTTCTTCGTACACCCCCCCCACCTCCCAGTGCGGCGATGCCTTCTCCTTCCCCCGTGCTCCTTCGTTCTCGTCCTCATCCTGCAGGGCGAAGGCTTCCCCCTCTCTTTAGCATAATCACCCCTTTAGCACAATGGCCCGTCCTCCTGACTCGTCCGCAATTGGGGTAAGCGGGACCTCGAGTCCTCCCCTCTCCACCTTCCATGACCTTGCTCGCGTGCATTCTTTTTATGCGTGTGCAGTAATTAGTGAGCGACCGTTTCGGACTCGGTAGAATTTCCTCTGAGCTTTTAGTCACAATAGTTACAAGATGCAGGCCGAAAATCGAGCGAACCCCAGGAGGAACTTGGATAAATTGCAGAGAGCGAGAAGTTTCAGAAATTTTTCAGAAAAGATACGTGGAAATGATTGAAAATGGGACTGGCTTACTTACTAATCCCGATGGTGCATGAAAGATAACTATATTAAAATCAATAATGACGCACTGTAATGGTTTGCATCGGAGTCACGAGGGAAATTCGTTCCATTTTGACAATGGCCGTCAGTGCCAGGTTTAAGAAAATTGAGGCAAGTATTCATCACTTTAAATCTGGCTTGGTAATAGATCCATGAGTTCATCCTCAACCTTGTGAACAGAATATAAAAACAAATGTCACGACCCTATATGAGTATATCAATGAATGTTATTCATTGTCAGTTTTAAGGTTTGGAATTGATACTTTTGCTGAACTCACGGGATCCGCACGAGAGAGACTAACAGTACAGATTTCTACGGGAACAGGATCAGCCCCATAATGTTTAATGAACGATTTTTAATCAAAATGATGAACACTGGAAATCGTTTAACTTTGAAGAAAGGGTGAAATGTAAAATGATGCGAGTAAATGCGGTTCAAAAGGCCGTGATGGAAGGAAGAATTTAAGACGGAAAAGAGCATTAACATTTCAAAGGGAAGGCAGAGAGGAAGCTAGAAGAATTAAGGAATGAACTAATTCGGGGAAAACAAGAGGGATTCTACATAAATCACAGAACAAAAAAAAGCTGTTAGAGATAAACTGACAGATAATTTTTTTTACTGGTGGACCACATAAGACGATTCAATTTTTTCGCTCCCCGGACCGATTGGGGCCGAGCTCTTAAAAACACACCACGCAGGACAGCTTTAGGAATTAACTCATCGCAATCCCTCGCCAAAACTTCCACGTAAAATTGAACTTCTTCTTATTGACTCTGTGCATGTGAGTGATGCCAAATAAGATTACCACACGAGAGGATGGATGCACTGTACGACGGCCGACGGAGTTTCTTAGCATTGAAAGACGATAGTAGTGCAAACAAGTCCCCCCTCATCCTGCATCCTCCCCCACCGCCGTAAGCGATTCTCCACCCCCTCCCACGCTCTCCCTCCCTCTCCGCCCCCCCCTCTATCTCTCTCCCACCTGTTGTCCCCCCGACGAAGTGTGTGTGCCAAGCGGCCCTCAGATCCGCATGCACGGGAGAGTCGCGCAACAAACGCGAGGGGAGAGAGCGACACGCGCGCGCTCCCCCCTCCTCCTCGTGTGGGGAGAAGACGCCAAGGGGGAGGGGACCGAGGGAAGGGGGAGGAGGGTGAGTGGAGTGATTTCGATGCGATGCATGCAGCAAAGCAGTCCGCTCGGTTGCTCTCGTTTTTTATCTGATTTTGAGGATCGCGACCTTGTTGGTGAGCGAACGTGTATTTTGGTGTGTCTTCCACGCTAGCTAGGTATATGGGTGGCCCGGATGAAAAAAAACATTTAAAAAAATAACACCGGGAAGACTCCATTCGAATATGTACACCTATGGACTCTAAAATAAAATGCAGACATCTTCCCAGAAACTCCTGTGATTCAATCAGATCGCACTTCTATCACCTTGTCAATTGATGCGTGGGTGCGCTGTTTCCAGAAGATGATACGCTGTATCGGAACCGGTCGCAATAAAGACATATTTTGTGGAATAGGAGAGTGTTACCTCTTCTAAGCATCATGAAGGAGATCCATCAAGTTACGCCGTCCATCATTGCATGCGATTGCAATTGTTTCCGTTTTTAATGGTGATTAAATGTCGTCTGCAAGTCCAAAAGTAACATAAATATGAAGTTATTCCAAACATTGCGAATGGCAACTTTTCCTCAGTTTAAGACAAGGATAGCACATGTAAGCTATGCTTCCTGAAATATTGAAATTAAAACACAGCTGAAATGTCGATTATGTTGCTTGACTGATATAATATTATATATATTTTAATATAAATAAATATATATATATATATATATATATATATATAATTTTATGGGTCCCGGTGGTCTAGTGGGTAGAGCGTTGGACTACTGACCGGAGGGTCTAGGGTTCGATTCCCGGGCAAGGCACTTTGGGCACCTGCAGCTCCACCCAAGCTAGTTGATTTTTCGGGTACCAGATCTTCCTGGGAAACCATAACTGGCACAATCACCTACTAAACCGACCTTCGGGTTGATAACTGTGTTTATGGTTTTTTATATAATTTTATATCAGTCAATTTTATATAATTAAAAATAAATACACACACACGCACTCAAACACGATAACCCGCAATGTGGCGAACAAATATTCATTCACATGGATAGAGACAAGGATAAGGGATACGAACACACAATAAACACAAACACAGAAGAGGTGGAGAAGGCGGAATCCATCAGACCACTCCTGCAAAAATATTTCCTTGACCAAGAACTAAACCATGGATTGAACTAAACCTTTCGATTTACCGCACCGATACTCTGACCACTTCAGCTTTCAAGGAAACGTAGTTATATATATATATATATATATATATATATATATATATATATATATATATATATATATATATATATTCATTCGTCATCATCATTCTGATATTCGTCGTCATCATTCTGATGACGACGGCCGTGCCGTCGAAACGTAAATATCTACTGTAAGTGTCCTTCTTTTATATTTCTGTATGTTTAATATTTATTAACCTAGTGTTTGTGTGTTTGTGCGTCGCCGGAGTGCGTCATCTTCAAGAGTATATATATATATATATATATATATATATATATATATATATATATATTCAAACTTGAAAATCCCGCCATATGGCGCACAAATATCCATTCAAACAGAAATAGGTATAAGGAAAGGGGATAGGAAAACACATAAAAGGCGAACACAGGACATGTGGGGAAGGCGGTTTTTGAGCAGGATCCCGGATAAGGAAATATTTTTACTTTCGTGATCTGCTCAAAAACCGCCTTCCCCACATGTCCTGTGTTCGCCTTTTATGTGTTTTCCTATCCCCTTTCCTTATATATATATATATATATATATATAAGGAAAGGGGATAGGAAAACACATAAAAGGCGAAGACATTATACAATTGGCATTGTACGTGAAGATAATAAATACTAGTAGTATAGATACATATTCATTCAAATGGAAATGTATATAAAGAATAGAGATAGAAGAACGATCACTTCCCGCCATTTTATGTTCAAATAGTACCTTTTGAATTGCAATGCAATAAATATTGAGAAAACTTTGAAATACCATTTGACCTTTGACATGCCACCCCACGTAAATGGGAAACAAGATGATGCAAGGATGTAGATGACTGACGATCGTGATTGACTGACCAAAGCGCTGCTTGTACGCGTTGGCTGTGACGTTCCGAGGAACAATTTAGGCCTTAAAATATCAGAGGGTGAGTTATTGCGTTAAGTTGCGGTTTACGTACTAGTGACAGATCACTCTGCCATTCAGCTCTCTGTTTCATTAAAAGCTCATCTCTCTCGGAAGATCTTAATTCGAGAGATTTCGTTGTTTTATTTTCCGAAGGCATTTACCTAAACGATTATATATGTAAAAATAGAATTTGATATAGCTCACACTTTCATAATAAGGGTACCTCAACCATGTTTCTGACAGAAATATTTAGGGTTCTGGAAGCGATTCAAAGTATCAAAGCGAACTAATGCTTTTATTTAAAAAATCTCATCAAATACATTTTTTTTGGTTCAGTGAAATTTTTTATCTGATAGTTGTTCGGTACTTGAATGAGCAAAAATGTCTTTGCATTAATTTTGAATTTATATATTAGATTTCTCACTCAAAATCAAAAAAACTTAAGTGTCCTTGCAGAATGCGCATTCTAACTACCGTGTCTTGGGGTATAGAACTTGAGTAAAAATTAAAAATGACTGGAATATTTTTTATTTTGTTGGAAGTGACTTCGCCAATTCAGTTTCAACAAATAACTCACGGCTCAAAAATCACTCTAACAACCATGACACTAGATACAACACATAAAAATAAGTAATCTTGCGGTCTCTTTTCGCACGTCGTTTTAACATCAGTTCCATTCTGCTATCATTTTGTTTCATTTGGCATAGAAAATTTTGGCTCCAACCGTACTCTCAATTTCTATTTCATCCATATGACTTTGAAAGGCTAGCTCGATGTGTGTCCAATCCAGTCTTCACTTCTCCTTCAACAGAAGTGTATTGTGGGACATTATTAAGAATATTTTCAATATTCACTTAAAACGACGAATATGGTCCAGACTATGGAAGAAATTCAAGAACTGTATCGTCACTGCGTGATTTTACATTTTCCAATGCCAGCGGTAGATTTGTGAAAATCTTCCAGATCGAATGAAGTATTAAAAAATGAATTTTTTTGGTAAAAATCAATGAGTATGAAGGTTTACTAGCTCGCGTTATAACTGAGAAATTTGTCGTAGTTTCATTCTACTCGAACTACCACCAGCAACCCTCAAGTTCTTTTGCTTCCTGACACCTATCTATTTCTATTCTCCCCTCCTCTCCTCAGCATCCCCCCCAGAAGTGGCTCGAACCCTCTCTCTTTTATGTTAGTTTGGAGGGCACCACCTCATCGTCCTCTCCAACTACGCTCCTCCGCTCTTCCTCAGACACCCACTCTGACTCTCGTGAGGGGAGAAACTTCATCCAGCAAACTCTCTAAAAACACCTCAAAGACATGCGCCGCTCGCTATTATCCCTCCCTCTCGCCCTTCAAGACGCTCCAGCCCTGCGAGCCTCGGATAGACGCCCCAGGAGATAATCAGACATCAAGTATAAGAGGTGAAAGGAGGAAGAGGGAGGGAGCGGAGGGTGAGGGGAGATCCTGGCCGAGTCAAAATCGCGGGAGGGCAAGGAAGCCGGGCGGGGAGATAAACCAAGGGATGGGGAGGGTGGAAAGGAAAGGGAGACGGTAAAATGGATAAGGAGGTTAGCGGGGTATGGAGAGACTTTAAAAAGCTAGGGTTGGAAGGCATAGAAGGTGTGTGCAGATGAGCGCAGGGGATGAGAGATTGTTTTCGGGTAAGAGTGGGAGAGGAAGGCAGAAGGGTGGAGAAGCATTAAGGTGGAATGTAGTACAGGGGTGGATGCGGGTTAAAAAAATGAAGTTCGGATTCGAGAAGAGAATAGGAGCACTTCATCGACTTATCCAGCCGCGATGACACGCAGGCATCAACAAGGGCGGGGGAGCAAGGGCCTGGACCAGGAGGGCTTGGCGGTGAACATTTTAGGCGGCGAAGTTTTCAATATATTTTCTTTGTATATTGGAGATTTATGGCTGTGATGTCGAGCAACGTGGTTGTATTAACTCGCCTCATAATAATATAAGGCAAAATCTTTCAATTCCCATGGGTGGAAGATAACACCAAATACTTACGCTGGTGGTTGCTTGACCACAAAAATTCAATTAATGTCGCCGTGTTTTCTTGGTAGTTTTTAGTACACATGACATAAAAATATCGAAGATTCCTTTTTTAAAAATATCCTTTGTATGCAAATATAATTACAGCAATTCCATTAGTGGTGAAACTCTATGGTATTCCACTATCGATAATTTGGTGGCTTTATATTGATTGTGCATACAGAGAACAAGAGTACGTATTTGTGAAATTTCGACGTTCTCTATTGAAAATATGCTATCGAATACATGGCAGATATTCCCAAGGTCTGAATTAAAATACCAAAGAAGTTCAAAAATGGCATTTTTGTTTTCTCCATTGGATACAAATATGAGTGTTTCCATCAGTGTTATGTTTGATCATATTCCGGTACTAACTATTTCCGGAATAAATGAAATTAGCGCTTTTGATGGACGAAAATATTTCCAAATCAGCCTTCTCGTCACTATGTCTCTTTTCTACGTCACAACAGTACGTTCGCAAAAAGTAGACCCAAAAATGACACCACCTTTAAAGCTACTGAATTTGGAAACTTATCATGAGTACATGGCTAGTTGTACAGTATCATAAGGTACGAGTGAATGGCATTAACTGAAGAATTTTCAGAGAATACATATTGAGAATTAAAATCATAGTACGTTCTTCTAAAATGAATTAAGTATGTTGCAAGACGATTGAGGAGTGTATATACGAGGGTTATTCAAAAAGTAGTGATGAGACAAAGTTTTGTTATATACATTTGAAAGGAACATTTTTAAACAACTTTTTTACTTATTCGCCATTCAAATTGAGGCATTTATCATAATGATACACAACCTTTTCAATCCTTTTCAGATTTCCGTCTCTGAAGAAATACACCGCCTTATATTTTTACCACTTTTTTACACCAGTATGGAATTCTGCGCCACGCCTATTGAGATATAAGTAATCGTAAATCGGCGACTGCCACGGATTTTTTCATCGATTTTCACCGTCATTTCATCTATTACAAGCCTGCGCCGACCACTGCGATCCTCGTCGTGAACATTGGTACTGTGGCCATTTAAAAACTGAATCCACACCTGCCTTACTCCGTCTTCATTCACTATCGCGTCTTGGTGCACTTCACAGATGGAATCGGCTATGAATTTCCATTGAATTTTGGTTTTTGTCAGTAAAAACCTAATCATAGATCCAACCTCACAAATCGCAGGGTTTTCTATTGTAGCGCACATTTTAACAGTTCACAGTGAGCAAAGTAAAAGGACCACATAGTGTACACTACCATAAAAGGATACGAATTGAGTGTAGGGACGTTTATAAACCAAAATGGTGGCCGTAGCCCCACTCACCACTAGGCCGAAACCTAAGTTATACTATATTCTGGTCAACCCTCGTAAATATGTAAGTTAGATCCAGAGGATGGTTTCTGGATTTTTAGATGTAACTCATTTCAGCGCCAATAGATATTTTTCGACGTTCCAAATGATGGCGGTTAAAGGAAAGAGCAACCTTTTGCAGTTAAAGAAAGTGAAAAAATATATGAAGAAAGTTACCCAAACGAAACCTATTCGACATTTCAAAACTGCATCTAAAAATTTCCGTTGTCACAAAGGCATGAGAAACAAGAGTTGGAGCCTAAAGGCAAGAGATTTAATCAGAGATGAGGACTGATGACGAAAGAAAAATTAAAACATTTAAAGCAAACAAAACTTTAAATCAAAACCAATGAACGTAGTGGTAGACGAGCAAGTTTATGTGGGTGTTTATGTGGGCTTGTCCCTTCCGGATAAGACGGGTTTCTTTACTTATTTTTTTCTTAACAAACGACTTTAAGTTGAATAATTAAAATCGACAAGAGAATGGAGGACGACAACCAAAATTTGGTCGCGCAAAGAGAGTGACAAAAGACAAACATAAATATCTCCGTCGTGGTCTCAAAGATTTTTTTTTATCCTTTAAGGGGAAAGTTTAGAAGAAGACGCCTTCGGTAAGAAAGGCCGCGCGTAAAGGCAAGCGAACAATAGAAGGAGCGGCGTGACGGAGGCATGACAACGCCGACTCAACAAAAGTATTTAAAAAAGATAAAGAATGAAAAGGCGCGCGAGATGAAACATATGTTGAATCACGAAGGCTTGAGGAGGTAAAAATAAATCACAGCGAGCGAGCTATGCGGCGACGGGGGAATGAAGAGGCACAAGATAGTAGTTGCCCCGGTGGAGTGAGAAAAAGATGTTGTTATGGAAGCGGGGCGGGGGACGAGACACGAGGGGTGGAAGGGCCGGGTCGAGGTCGTGGGAGAGGAAGGGGGAGGAAATGACGGTGAATATGGCGGAGAGAGCACGGGTTTAAGAAGCAAACGAGGAGGGTGGGTGCTCTTTTATACGGGCGTAGAGTGAGGACGAGAGTAGGGAGAGAGGAGGGAGGAGAGCGGTATGTGTGAGTGTATGTGTGTGCGCGCTCGGGCCTTTAGGCAGTCTTCTCCCTTCTAAAAGTTCCAGACCAGGCCTAATTACGCCTCGTTCCCCTCCGCCACGCATCCATCCGCGATCCTACTCACCCAACCAGCTCCTCCTCCACACCCTTCTCTCGTATTCCTTCCTCTCTCCCTCACCTTTCTCCTCTTGCCTTTCAAAGCTTTGCCTCGGCATAAAACCTTCCCTCATCCAGCACCTTCTCCCCTTCATCCTTCTCCTCTCCCCCTAACCCTGCAAAACATCCTTTCTTTCCTGCGACGACTCAATCCTTCTCGTTTTTGCAGCCTTCGGTTCAACTCAATTTTTCCTTCTCTCCCGATTCAGGGAAACTTTCAACTAGAAGTCATTATGATTCATTTTAATCTAACTTCAGTTTTTCCAGGTGAAGCATGCGCATGTACGCGATTGGATAAACAAGAGAATAATGCATTGATTGAATATGGACATAAACCTGATCCCCATTTTATAGGGTAAATATTCATAGGTGAATACATATCCAGTAGTTTAATCGAACTATTAGCAATGTAGAAATCGCTCTCCTCTGTCGAAGAATTAATTAAAGCATGATTTCTTGAGGTTTCTTTTGTTATAACGAGCCTTTGTGATTTAAAAGTACCATATTTTTATTGTGACTAATATAAATACTAGCTGACGAATATCACATGGCTTATAGCAACACTTTCTACACGTGTTAACATGAAATTTGTCTAATATTTGCACCTTTTCCTTTAGATTTCTTGGATCGCTGACTTGTCTCACATATGAATCCATATTTTTTTCTAAAGATCATCTCTCTTGCATTTTTTCTCTAAAATTTTACTTTCTTGGCATTTTCTCAGTTGGATTGCTCAATTTGATTTTGCTTCCATTTATTTCCTCCTAATAGTTCCCTCTATTGATTTTATTAATTTTCCCTATGAGATTCTTTACTTTAATGTATCTATATATTTTTAGGCCTTACAAGTTTTTAAAGAAATTATATCACATCTGAGAAATGATAACTGGTGTCAGAATCCTTAGACTAAGGTAAAAAAAACTGCACGCAGCGGCAGAAGAAGTTGGCAACAACAATTTCTGATGAGCCAGAATAATCAAGATTTTGCTTTCATAACACTTCTTTCCAACATCAAACCCCATTCTCACTCAGCCTTCGGATTTGACTCCCGACCCCGCCCGCTACCCCACAGCCTCCCGACACCTCCATTCAACGCCGCGACATCCTCTCTCCGGATGCACGTCTCTCTCTTCACTCCCACACCCGGTTCACCTCCTCCCCTCCGAATACACTCCAAACTCCGTCCTCTCGAATTTCCTGGATGAGCGGTAGAATAAAAAGAACGAGTCCCCTTTTCTCTCTAATACGGCGCATCATCACCCCGGCGCACCTCTTTTACGATCACCTTTTTCCTCCCCATCACTCTCCCTTCTCAATCGTTCGGTTCCCTCCTGCCCCCGTTCTGTTATCCTCCCTACTTCCGTGAGAAAGGTCCTACCTCGTCCCATTCTCAATCCTTGCTCGACTGATATGAAAACACCGACCAGCATGAAAAACGAGTTTGCTCAGCAGGGAACCCGAAGGTAAATAAATTCCCTCTTTCTACTTCATACCCGTGGAAATTAGGCAAAGAAACAAGTATACGGATTTCCTAATACAAATTATTTCTACAAGTAGTCGAATGATAAAACGATTAACATAACTTCGGATATTTCAAATTTAATTTTGAATGGTCAGTTGGCTTCTTCATAGGATAACTTCGATTCTAATTTTCATATTCCCTTCGAGGCCAGAAGTCTACTGCCAGTTATCACCTGAACGCCCCTCTCTACTCTTTTACTCCCTGCGCATCGCCCTACCTCCACTTGCTGGTTCTTCTACCTCTCACCCTTTCCTTTCATGCCTTAATCTCCCTCTTACTTTCAATATTTCCCCAGAAGATTCGATTCATTTAACAGCCATTCAGTCAGTCAGTATGAAACACAGCTATATAATTTTCCTCTAGCTGACATTTTCTTCATTTTTTTTCGGGGACATGGAATGTCAGAATAGGGTGAATATGTTTATAAAAGACTAGTGAAAAATTTGTTATGGAGTGTGGTATTGAACAACTCAGAAAAATGGTCACTGAAGCAGGATAATAGGCGTATATTGGAGGCTTTTGAAATGTGCGTGTGAAGAAGGTGTACTAGAGAGATAGGGAAAAAATGAGGAAGTGCTAGGTATGTTGGAGGAGGAGAGGGGATTGTTTGGAGAGATCCTAAGGAGGCAGAAAAAAATGGATGAAGAGCATATTGATCGGAAGTGGGGTGTTGAAGACTGATAGAGGGGAGAATGTTTGGCAAACGAGATAATGACAGGAATAGGATAAGGATGTCGGATGGGATTAAGGGAGGAAGTATTCGGAATTGAAGTAGGGTTTATTAAAGAGTAAGATGTTGGGTTGTCTTTAGTTAAGGAAGACGAGAGAAGTGTTTGTTTGTTGTGCCCATCTAAAAGGGGCATAGAAATCAAGAAGTAATTTTTAGAGATGGCTATAGAAAACAATCACCATGCATTTATTTATTTTGTATTTTTTGAAGAGGCGTTGGAAAGAACATGTGTGATAGAATTGATATCTCAGGATGCACGGGTGCAGTAAGTGAACAGCGAATAAGGAGGGTGTTTGGCAGGTAGTGTTGTCTATTATCACTCGTGCATTTTACCACATACGGAGAAAAAATGGTTGGATATGCATGGGAGGAAGGAAAAATGTTAGCTGAAAATTTGGTAAATGACATTTGTAGATGATCAAGCTTTATTAAGCCAGTCACTCAAGAGATTGCAGTTACTGCCAAGTACATCAGAATCAATCATTGAGGAGGTTTCCGAAGATTCTATTTAGGGGACGTTTTAAAAGAAGAAAGGGAAAGTAGTAAATTAGCATTAAAAGAAGAAGATAGCGTCACGAGAATGACTGTTTAAGAGTATAGATTTAATGTATTACCAAGTAGAGCTTAGAATTATAAGCAGGTTGAAGTGAAAAACGTTCTGTATGAAAGTATACGCGATTCTATGTGGGTTAAATACAAAATTACATTAAGTTGTCAGTTAAAATTTATACTTAAAAGGTTGGTATCCTTGCGCCGCCTGCCAAACCACCTTGTGGAGTACTGCGTAGATTTAGCATAACTTAGGTTTGGGATCCATTGATAACAAACATTGACCAGTAGATTACCCTTAATCATAACGCAATTACATAAAATCTGAATTTGACGGCTTTCTCCCATTTTGGATGAATTCTAATTTACATTTAATTTTAAGTCCTGGCTAACAATATCTTTTCATAAACATATTCTAATAACAAATAAAAGCTATTCACAATATGTATTACATCCATTGCTATATCATAAAAATCCATGAGTGTCTTCAAGAAAGGGGCGTGCCTTTCTAATATTGTTATCACTTCTTCTGACATGGTTTTCAGCCGTAAATTTTTCTCATACTCGGCTGTTTGAACAGGTTTGAATTTCATTCGTCAAGGAATCGATCACATCAGATCCACACAAACAAAATGAGAGGTGGAGGCAAAACCACGCCAATTTTTTCCGCGTTTAATTGGATGTATGTATTCCGAATTTACTTAGGCACCCTTTTTCTTGCTGGGCAGCCTAGTTTCTTGAAATCTCCCCTTGACTTTGATCTATCTATTTGCAAGTCTTTCGAGGGACTGCGGTATTGCTGTACTGGAATGACTGATAGGTACTAATCAATTAAGCGATTTCTTACCATGCTACATGTTTTGATTCGTTCGATTAGTAATAACGTAATCGTCGTAGCAATGCACTTAAATCATTTCTTTAATATGCCCTTCATCCTAATGCCTGTACACAATCATATTTGGAAAATAAACTAGAATTTATTTCGGCTAATCAAAGAATGGTATGCAAAATGGAGAAGTTTAATAATATCGTTTATTGAGAAGTTTAATAATATCGAGTGATGTATTAGATAGACGAATTGAAATTATTAATATTTAGGACCTAAATGCTCGTAAATATTTTTGATTTGGTTAACTGTTGCCAGTTGAATAGCAAGTTAAAGCAGGAATGATAAATAATTCAATAATTAACTTAATGCTATTTGTAATGTAAGTGCTTGGGCTGGTATTTTGAACGTAACGAAGCCTTATTTTTTCAATTTACACATGCCCCCTTGATGGAATTCTGGATCCATCCAAGTTTGTTGTTTTAAATTCTTATGTGTTTTGGGAAGACTTTCCCTAATGTTAGTTAGTGGTGAAGAAGGACGAATGAATTTTCCCGTTTTATAAACCTTCATTGCTCCTAAGTAGTTATAGCAATCTTGAGCCCATTCTGAGAGAAATATTTTACTAGGTTCCTCCAATGAAGAAGGATATTTGCTAAAACATATAATTTAGATCAAATAATATTTGGAAAAGATTCAAATGTATTTTCGTCACAACCTTACTCATCTCCGTTTGATAACTCTCTTTAAGGAAATATTCGGTTTCGTTGGAAAATAAGATTTAGCGCTTCTCTTAATTGATTGAGCAGAAAAATTATTTATTCAAATTCATTAAGTAATGTATTTTATGACCTAAGAAATTTGTACGACTTAAACGATTTATGATTTCCGACATCCATGATATAATTAAATATTTAAGAATCTATATTTTAACCATTGCTATTAGCCAAAATATTTCATTATTTTTAACCGTAACATTTTTATTCTTCATATTCAACCAACACACAGATGACCATTTAAGTGCGCCCTCAGTTCCGTTACCATAAGTTTCCATTTTAAATGCTTGAGTTACAATGCAGAAGAACGTTTGTGCTACACGTGGAAGCTTCTTAAAACTCAACGAAAATGGTGCCAACATTTTAATTGGGCCTTATTAACCCTTGACTTATTTCGAAAATTAAATTTGCACCAGATATTTTAAATTCCGATTCAATTAATTCTTACACTTTACCCCGACTCAAACCAAAACAAAGTAATTCTTCTTATCCGCAAAACGTTTTCCTCCAAATTAGTTATTTCCGTTCGCATCCCTCTCTTCATCAGAGCCCTCTGCTTAATTCATGTGGCGTTTGGAAACCATGGAGACAGCGCGGAACCCACTCTCATAACATGCGCCCAATTTACGCCTTTCACTTGATTAATGGATTGATGATTTTGCGTGATCACTTAGGCGACGCACTTGCTTTGATTGCGATCGACTCTTGACAGGCCGCGTTGATGTCATCGGGCCACAGTGTAAGCCTTGTCATTACGGGCCGGGTCCGTCCGTTCCCTCAGACAGAGACCCACAATTACTCATCACCCTGGCGGTGTCGCCTATCACCGGGGAGGTTTGTAAGCTTCGGGCCGTCCCACTCCCTTTGCCAGATGCCGTTTTCCGGCGCCAAAGTTTGGGGCGGCGTCAATGGGCGCATTTCGGGTTGAATCAGTCTCAACAGTGATCTTCATCTAGACATGGGAGTACCATTCAGAGGTTAAGAGACTGCTGTTCTACCTGCATCGTATGATTGCCACCGATGTCAAATGCCGCCAAAGAGATTTTGATTAGATTGGCGCGGCCGACCATGATTAGTTGAGTTGCAGCGGCCCTTGTGTGCGAACGGCCCTCATCGTTGGCGCTGAATGACAACGGGGGCGAGCGGTAATCAAGAGACGCCCGTGGAACGCACGAACACCGCCCTCGCACGCACAACCGCGGCACGAATGCACGCAGTCCGTCGAGGGGAGGAGGATCGATGGTCAAGTTGGGTGAGGAAAGCGTCGCCTCATTGACGAGAGGGTATCCGACTGAAGGTTGACGCTGCCGGAGACTGGAAAGAACTTTATTCGCGGATTTAAGAATGATTTTAAGTGTTTCATGCGAGGTTATGCTTCGGAGGAAATAGTTCTTACAGGAGAATGATCAAAACAGATGCTATGTTCCTATTTCTTTCTGTAAAGTTTAAGATATATCAGGAAAATTTCCTCTCACTTAGCATTCATTCGCTAGGCACAAAAATATCATCTGTTTCTCTTAGGCATGCGCCAACGAAATAGTTGAGAGGAGGGGAAAGAGGGGGAATGCGGTCGAGGTGCAAACAAAGATGAGGCTCATGTTTGCTGTGCAGGGTAGCTGATGTGCCGCTATGAGGTCGTCATCACAGGGACGCATAGGTATGACGCAGGTAAGAAACGGATGGAAGTAGGAACTGCTCGTGTATACGACGGCGGCTATGTTAGCATACATTAGTACAATTAGTATAGTATTAGTACATCACATGTTAGTATACATAGAGTTTGCTACGACCTTGGATATTTTATGCTTGTTGTCTCATTTTTCAGATTACTATGACATTTACTTCACAAATTTGGATGTTTAGTCCGTACTCGCTTTTCTCTAAGATCTTTGCTGGTTTATGGTGTAAAAATTCTTCATAATCAGCAAATAATAGTGCGATCACCTACCGAATGTTATTAAGAATGGCTTTCTTAATTTTAAAGCCATCTGTACAGTATTTCAGTTAGGATGCTGGATCAACGACACCCTATTATGCAGCAGTAAAACTTAGTGCCAGAATTGAAGACGTCAGAACTATTTTACAAAAAAATTAAAAACATCTCTATGCAACAGATCACTAAATATATAGATACAAGATGTAAAAGCCTATTTTAATCTACCTATTGTGCCGCGTGGCTTAGAATTATGGGTTCCGTGTTTAAAATTAACTCCTTCGAGGGATGGGAAAAATATCAAAGACCGGCCGATTTAAAGCAGTCAAACTCTGAGTTTCAGCGTAGAAAAATCAAACGGTTTTGCAATTCGTGATTTCAATCTGCAGTAAAATCAAGACATTATCTGAGGGTCACGCATGAAGTCGAGAAATGCATATTTAATTTCCAATCTAATTAGAAAAAATAAGTAACGCTTTACCGCGCACTGGGTTACATCAATAGTTTATCGATGGATCATTACACAAATAGATTATTTAAGACGTATTTCTATATATATATATATATATATATATATATATATATATGAATATACACACAATCAAACACGAAAAACCGCCATATGGTGAATAAATATTCATAATACTTCAGAAGAAGGCCAAAATAAATTCACATCAATTGTGAATCAATGCCCGAGAAGGGCACTTGCAATTAAGAGGGGCTAAAATATGCTAAATTGATTTTAATTATTCAAAGACATAACGAGGTATACTCCCGACGACAGCGTGTTTTGGTAAAGCTTTTATGGAGACTTTTTTCGGAGATTGCCTTGGTGAGGCGTAATGTTGGAAGGGCCACGGGCTGGAAATTACTCCATGAAAATCACACAGAAAGTAATCCGTGGAGGAGCGAGGAATAAGCACCGCTGTTGGCGGAGGCCCTCATTTTCAAAAAAGTGCATTATTGAAACCGAACTAACTTGGATATATTACGAAGCATCCACTCCCAAAGTTGGCAAGGAAACGACCGCAGGTCAATGCGCGGCATCTCGCAGACCCACGAGACTTGCTTAATACCATCTGGTGGGCAATCAATTAACCCCGCTGGATCTTATTTTCGTAAAACCCGAGCTAATCCGCTCAGGTCATAGCTCTCTCTCTTTGCCATAGTCTTAATCTCTCCGAGAAGATTTTTACGCCGAGGGAGCGCTCCGGGGCAATTTTTTCCACGGCATGTGTGCAAGGCGATTAAGAGGTGTAAGGCGTTATTCCGCTTAGCACTTTTATCTTGTTGCCAGCGAGAAAGGCACGTCCCTCCCCTCGGCCTTCCCGTTCACGACCCCTGGCCCGAAACCCACCCCCGGAAGCCTTCTTGAAAAACATTTTACCCAATCCTAACCCCCTCAAACTTCCCCTTCCCTTTCTCTCTCTTAGTCTAGAACATTCCCTCAGCAAGGGGTCCAGATAATCTTTGATTCCCTCACAAAAGATTCGCCCCAGGCGATGGCACGGAAGGAAAAAGGGAAGGTTGATGGGAGGAGGGTTGGCTGGCAGCGGGAGAGTGAACTAGACGGAGTGGGAATGGGGAAAAGTTGGGAGGGAGTGAGGGAAGCGGGAAGGGCGTGAGAGGATGGGAAGGTTACCCGAGGCGGCGAAGTGGGAGGAAATTAGTTGCTTCAACCCGTTCACCTTCATCTATTCACTCACTCCCTCCGCTAACTTACCACAGTCGACAACACCCCTCGTTTTTCTCTAAAAATCATTCCTCCGCCCCAACCTATCCCCTTATAGTCTCTTTCCCACCTCCGAGCCACCTAATCCTTCTCGCCTCACCCTGTCCTCCAACAAAACCCCTTCCCCCAAAACAACACACACACAACCCTTCCCACGCCCATCCATCCGCTCTCGCAAGCGACGAACGCCATCTCCTTCTCCCGCAAAACCTCCTCCATCGTTTTACGCCGTCTTACCTCCAACTCCTCCTCTGCCTCTCTTCTTTGCCACCTACCCTTCTCGAGTCAGCCCCTCCCCAGCTCTGCCTTCCCTTCCCGCCCCCCCTGGACCTCATCGCATTCATCCTTTCGCCCCCTCCTCCTTCCTTTGAGACTCCCCAACTTTCTATGCTCGGCTCCTCGCGAAAAGCCATAAAGGCTTTATAACCTAATCCGCGATATTTTCCCTCCCTCTCCCTTCGCTTTTTGCACTCCTCCTCCCACCGCTTCCCCTCTCAATCCTCCACTTCCGCCCTCGCCTTTGACTCCCTCCCCCACCCCTCAGCCGCCCCGGGGTGTGACGTAGGAATATTAATAAGGCGGCCAGGTTCCCTCCCGGCATGTTTGTGCGGAACCCCTCCGCAATTAGTGGCTCCTTTGTTTTCGCCGCCAGGGAAAGAGGTGGCGGCCTCACCCACCCCCATCTCGGCCCCCACCCTTCCGCCTCTTCCCTCTGCCGCTTACACCTTCGACCACATTCCCATCTCCTTCTTCCTCTTTAAACTCCCGCCGCGACCCTTGAACCCGGCCCACTCTTTCTATTCCTCCTCCTCTCGACGCGCCGCATGCCTCTTCTCAATCTTACTCTTCTCTTCGCTCCTCCATCACTCCTTGTCTCCCCATTCTATCTTCCTCCTCCACCCCCCTCCCTCCTTCGCCTTTCCCGTACCGACATTTCCCAGTTTCTTGCCTCCGACCTTTCCTTCTTCTCCGCGATCTGAATTCCTCCTCCAACCAACACACTTCCCACCCACGCCTTTCCCATCGGCCGCCGCCCAGCCCTGCGCAATTCCCCGTTCTGGCCCTGCCCCTCGGCTCCCGGATGCTTAGGTGACGGTTCTCTTTTCCTCCTAACCTCTTCCCTGACACTCATTCGCTCTCAATTTTCGGGGTTCTCTTCTTCGATTTCGAGATTTACCTAAGTCAATCGTATCAAAGTAAAAGTTATTTTGGATAATTTCAATAACTAATACCCATAGTATCTTATACGGCTTAAAATCAGGAACTCTCATACTGTTTTTTTTCTTCATGAACTATGTAATATTTCGTGAGCTTTAATTTACCGTATAAAAATAATATTTGAGTAAACATTATAAGTTAACGAATACTAATTTTTACATGTCCCATGTGTCGTACTTTCAAATTTGATGATGTTTGTTACCAACAAAAAATTAATTCCATTCATTAGAATCGAATGAATTTTTTGACGAATATTCGTAACTAATTCGCTGATAATAAAAGATTTTCCTACCTTAAATTAACTCAATTTCATGAGTGCTGCGTTAACTTCACCATATGCTCTTTTAGATTCTCTCAGAAATATTGTTTACTAATAAACGTCGTAATAGTAAAGAAAAGGGACCTCCAGCTCGGGATTGTACTTTAACTTAAGGATTTAGTTGCAAGTTTACAGGAAACGAGTCTTTACCATTTTTCGGGCCAAGATTGAAAATATTGCTCATCTAAATGATCGAATAAAGATTCAGAGTTCAAGTAGTGCGACGGATTGATTGCAAAATTGAATGCTTAGGTTTAGGTTTTAACTATTTCATGAACAAGAAATGGCAGTATAAGATGTTGACGCAACTTTTGTGGCGAATGAATTATGTAAATAAGGTATAATGTTATTCAGGTATTCTCCTCGTGCTTAGGGACTTCATAATTATTCAAATGATGAAGAAAGTAGAGCATTTAACTTCGAAAAATAGGAAAATTTGCTTTGAAACTTGAATTATTCATCACTATCGTGTAACTGTCAACCTCCAAACTTCATCAGCGCACATACGTTTTTGGTCGTAGTGGCAATAATGTGGCATTGAGTGGCACGAGTATTCGTAATTGAAAACCAGAAAATAACTCGAAACATTTGCTGCTGAAAGGTCGGCATACATATCACATGGCAAAAGAGTAAAATTAGACTCAAAAGTCAGTCAGTTCTCTGTTTGATATTTGCGGATCAAAATTATTGAGATATTAACAAAGGAACGAACGGAAAGGGCAGAGTAGGAAAAGAGAGAGCCGAAGGAATGATTGGGGTTCAATTCTTTATCCTCGACGTTTGGTGGTACGGCGGCCGCATATCCTGTGCCGACTAAATTGCGTTATTTTTTTCAAGGATTGGATAAAAGAAGGGCAGAATCCGAAATTAATTCATTCGCGGTAAACAACTGGGAGTCGAAATTGGGTGAAGAGAGAATAGGAGAGAGAGAGAGAGAGAGAGAGAGAGAGAGAGAGAGAGAGAGAGGGGGGGGGAGAAAGAGTGAGGGGGTGGGAGCCCGGGCAAAACACAAGAACATGGGCTCACGAAGATGTGCGTGGAAAATAGAAGGCCCGGGCCGCAGACGCAGGAAAATTGGAAATGGAACATCAGCTTCATTGAATTAATTACGTTCTCCTCTTCCATCTCTCCCTCAGTCAAAGAATTTACCCGTTGACTTCTCAAAAGTTTTTTTAAATAAGGTATTGGACGTGACGCTCTAAGGAATAAGGCGAGAGGGAAAGTTGTTTGCACGTATCGGGATTTCTGAGACAAGAGGAAAGATATAACCCTTCGGGGCAATTTAATTTTTTTCGCCGATACTCTTCCACTATCCCTTTCATCTCTCTCGGTAATACGGTTGAATGGCAAGATTAATTTGATGAGCTAAATTATACATCAAGCGAATGGTCGTTCTCAGTCCCTGCGCCGTGTTCTGATTTATTCCCGACATTTAAAATGCCGTAATTCTAAGCTATAAATCGCTCAGAGGCGAAAATGATTTAACAACAAGACGTTAACGAAAAATCTATCTAGTTATTACATTCAGAAAACACGTATTCTCTTACCATCGATAAATTCTTATGCGTAACATGTTATTCAAAACTATGGATTTAGAGTCCCTCCGCTCTATAGATTTATTTTTTATATGCTGACTTTTAAATGTCCAAATTCGATTCGAGCGAAAAAACTCTTTCTGCTCATTTCTTGTATTAACTTAAAAATTGATATTTAGAAATAAAAATCACTAGCTGCTCTTCAGAACATATACGACGAGATTATCACCATAACCCATTATTTTTATCCCAGTTTTCGCCAAATTCAAAATATATTTTTCAACTTTACCCTATTCTTTTAAATACGTAAAACGATGTTATTAAGCGTTCCCATTAAATATTTAAGCTTTTGGGATAGAACATTATAATAGCACGTACAACATACCAGTATGTCGTTAAATTAATATAATACTATTAAATACTGTGCATGGCAGCGAATAACTGTTAACATTGCATAATAAATGATTTTATACACAAATTTGTATTTGAAGTTTATTACTTGAAAAGATATATTGCATTTGACCGGAGCTTATCTTTACGATTCTTTTATAGTGGATTAATATCGAACTTCGTCTAGTATGTAATTTTTACACGAAGAACGTAATTACAACCTAGAGGGGCACTAATAAAATGGTTCATGATCATGAGATTTTAGAGCAAGAGTCAAAGTATCTGGTTCAAAGAATCTCCCCTTCCTCATGCTTCATTCGCGTTCCTATTTTGTGTTTTGCTGCTCAGATGGAAGCTATCCTTTTTCCATCAAAGGAGGCTTTGTTCGCACAAAAAGCTTTATCCCACGTATTTTAATTTTATCGACGGAAACATTCAATCAAAAGGAGATATTCATCACAAAAGGTAATCCCCTATTTAATTGTCTGGCTCTGCAGAAATTGCTGGAGGTGACTGTAACTCACAACTCACACGAAAACCTGCAGAGAGCTCTTTGAATTAATTTTTTCTTCATTAATTGGGGGTTAATTAGTAACTCGAGGTTACAGTTAAATAAAAGCAGGAATAGTGAAAAACCCTGCAGTTCACTCATTTAACGAACAGGTCACGCTAAATCTTTGGGTCGCAATACGTATCATATTCGTCGTATATGAAGATAAATGTTCACTTATATATAATACATACTTATGAAACAAAGATAATTATTCTACATTACATTGTAAATTATTTAACATATTATGCTCCGACTAGAAATATGACGTCTGTTCTGTCAAATAATGAAGTAACTCACCGTGTCACGTTGAGATTGATAGCAATAACTTTTCGTGAATCTCATCCATTTTTTAATATTAGAGAAATTTCATAATTTGAATATTTGAATTAAATGTTACATGGCAATATCTGAATGCTGCTTTGTTTCGTTGTACCTGTCTATATGACCTCATAATTTTGAATTGTCATCTAAGAAACAATCTAATTTTTTAAATTCTGGTTAATATAAAGCAAGGTGAATGTTAGTGAGAGAGTAAGGTGGTCTCTAGAAAAATAATTATGAACGCCACATCATTAACTTAATCCATCTAGATGCTGACATTTATTATTAATCGAAGGTTAATTAGCCTCGAGATTTTTAACTCTAGTTACTATATAGATTATTTAAATTGTTGTAATAATATAAATGTATACTATCTGAACTATACCATACCAGAAATAATAATAATAACATTAAGAGGGTCTCTAGAGCACTCAATCGCCTTCTATCATCTTTAAGAGTCGCTTGTAACAAGAAGTCCCAAATCAAAGCTCCTCGTCGAGAAACCGTCAACTCTTTGAACTACATAATGACAACTAAATATATTTGTAGAAGAAACCCGTAAGAATAGTTTCTAACCTGCAGATAACAGTACTTAAAAATTAAAAAGTATTAACGAGGATAGATTTATTATGTCGTTATTGATTCACTTCAATCATTTCATCAGTGTTTTAAAACGATTAGAGTACTTTAATTCATCTATCCGAGTTGACCGCTTAGTACATTTTGGAATCTGCTAAGAGATCTACTTCGTGCCAATCAAAAAACAACAATAATGTCCCAAAAAATAAAAAAATATGAGCATAAGAGTACACATAATTGTCAACGAATAGATGGATTTCGCGGTGGCGTAAAATGGAGATGTTTTATCCATTGCAGTAATTTCAGCCTCATGCATGCATGCATGAGGAAATGTGCTAATCTTGAAAACGCTTACCGCGCAAATAAAAGCCTGTCTTACAGGGTTCGTCCGGAAAATAAGTGTCATTGTCTCATTGTATTTTTTGACAAAAGGGGAGTCGTCCACTGCGAATTTGTACTGAACGACAAACTGTAAATGCTGCATTTTACGTCCAAGTGCTCGACAGGCTTCGAAAACGAGCCGCCCGCGTCCGGCCAGCGATCAAAAACATCTGGCGGCTGCTTCACGGCAATGCGCCGTCTCACACCGCGCTTGTCGTGTCGGACTTCTTGGCCAAGCACGGCGTGGCAACGCTGCCGCACCCGCCCTACAGCCCGGACTTGGCACCACCGGACTTCTGTCTGTTCCCGAAGATAAAGAGGAGTTTGAAAGGAACGTGATACGGGACTTCGGACGCCGTCAAAGAGGCCATGACGACGTGTCTTCGAGAGGTTCCCGATGATGCCTTCGCGGGAGCGTTCCAAGAATGGGAACGCCGCTGGAACAAGTGTATCGACTCACAAGGGTCCTATTTTGAGGAATATTAGCTTAAGATATGTAAAAGTGTAATAAATTTTTTTTCCCGAGCTCAGTACACTTATTTTCCGGACGAACCCTGTAGCCTCCCGAAGTCGCTTTCAAGAATATATACCCCTGACCTTTAGGCAAACAGCACAAAATATTGTAGTGCGTGGGATATAATCAACAGGATACCGCTGAACATGCACTAACTTATCGCCAGTTTGATACATTAAGCCGATGCTTTTTCTTGTTTTTAGCAGAAGAAAAGGAAAAAAATATGGCCATTATCACATGCACAATAAGTGAAATCATCTTTTTTCGTTGCGCAGATTATTCAGTGTTACGTAGTTCTGCCCCCAACTAATCTGACCTAACCCCATTTGATTCTCCTGCAGGAACCTTATACACATAATTCGAAACGTTGAACAGCATAAGTCTTTCTATAAATATCGGACAGAATGATACACTGACTCAGGAAACGCTAGTCTAGAAAAGATACGCCTCGTCGTACACTAAACAGAAATACTATTCCGACGTGCTGTGAATTGGAACAATGAATCTAGAGAACGGAAATCCAATTATCTCGCGAAGGAATAAGTAGCAATGTGGTAGATTCATATTACCGTGCATTCCGCGGTGGGGTGTTGTGCAAAGTCATTTTCGGAACCAATAGTGGCCGTATTACCGCAACAATTCAAAATATCTCCCGAGATTTGAAAGCACAAAGTCCTCTACATTACATTTCCCTAGTCAGAATATACCATCTCTCAGAGAACTGACCGTTGAAAATGGTTTGCCACATCTAATTATTATAATTATGTAAACCGATGGTTTTTTTGGATTGATTATTGTTGCCATCAAAGTGAACTAAAGCTACATGGAACTTCAATTTAACTAAAGGGACAGATGTGGTACCTTGCTTGCCATATACAGTACCACGTGATTGCTTTTTAAAAGGTCCGTAGATTTGAACAACTTCCGGATGAAGTTATAATACCTTAATAAATTGTTGTAGTCAATTTTTAAAACGTTATCAGTTGAGTCCTATTTTCTTTATAAAATTTACTCTCACTGCCCTTATATAATGCACACGTCAAGAAATTCCACACTCTTTGGTAATCTTTGTATAAAAACTTCGGACAAATTTTCTCTGGAGAAGAAGATATTATGTACCTGATAATTTTATACCAGAACGATACCTAGAAAGTGAATTAAAAAAATTCTATGTGGAACAGCCAAGTTGTTTAATTTTCAATTTCAAATCTGGAGAAATAGTTATGTTTTGAATATTAGCTCGCTCTACCAGTTTTGTTCATTCGAATACTTCCGAAACCAGGTCCATGGCTAATGCAATGCACTGCCACCAGAGTTAAACCTTAAATAGAGAAAACTCTGAGGAAAGTATCTCCTAAATTTTAGCAAAACACTATTTTGAAGAATAACACTAATTTTTTTTCGCAAAAAGAAGATACGTGCATTTTGTGCATATTGATGAATATATATATCGATGATCCGGAAGTACTCACGAGAGCAATATAACTTTTGGATAGCACAATAGAACACAGAATAAAACAGATAACACGTAAAAGGACACTCACACTGTAGATGATTTAAGCTTTCGGCCTACTCCAAGGCCTTCTTCAGGTCAGACTGAGTCAGTCTGACCTGAAGAAGGCCTCGGAGTAGGCCGAAAGTTTGAATCATCTACAGTGTCAGTGTCTTTTTACGTGTTATCTGTTTTATTCTATATATATATATATATATATATATAATAAATATATGTATAAATATAAATATATATATATATATACATAAAATAATATATAACCATAAAACCATAAACACAGTAATCAACCCGAAGGTCGGTTTAGTAGGTGATGGTAGAGCTCACCCATGTACCAAGCCCGACGGCGTGTGAAAATTCACACATCAGGGTAGGGGGGCCAGTTCCTTTCCCTGTGCCGGTTATGGTTTCCCAGGAAGATCTGGTACCCGAAAAATCAACTAGCTTGGGTGGAGCTGCAGGTGCCCAAAGTGCCTTGCCCGGGAATCGAACCCGGGACCCTCCGGTCAGCAGTCCAACGCTCTACCCGCTAGACCACCGCGAAAAATAATATATATATATATACATATATAAAATATATATATACATAAAAAACACAGTAATCAACCCGAAGGTCGGTTTAGTAGGTGATGGTAGAGCTCACCCATGTACCAAGCTCGACGGCGTGTGAATATTCACACATCAGTGTAGGGGGGCCAGTTCCTTTCCCTGTACTGGTTATGGTTACCCAGGAAGACCTGGTACCCGAAAAATCAACTAGCTTGGGTGGAGCTGCAGGTGCCCAAAGTGCCTTGCCCTTGCCCGGGAATCGAACCCGGGACCCTCTGGTCAGCAGTCCAACGCTCTACCCGCTAGACCACCGCGACCCGCATATATATATATATATATATATATATATATATATATATATATATATATTATAATGGGCCAAGTAAAACATTACATCAGTCTAAAAAAAGAATAATAACCTTGAACTAATATACGTAGTTCATCCATTCTCCTACCACTTCTACTTTAGAGAAATAGCCACAGCCAGGCTACGTATATCGTCGAGCGCACTAGTCATTAGTCGGCACACCTCACGACCTCACCACCACTCAGGCACTCACTAAGCATTTTCATTTTCCCGGTTCATAACTCCTGAATGTCTCGAACGCTGTTCCCTCATCTCTCTCTCTTGTTCATTTAACATCCTATAACGTGAAATTTTAAACCTATGACCGTTTGATAGTCGAGACTAAACCTGTTGTCCCCTGAAGTTTAGCATAACTAAAGAGCCAACATTTGTTCTCCCAGCTTACTTCATTTAATTCCTACTATCGCACTTAATGCTTGAAAATGAGCGTAAACAAAATGGCAAGTAAATACGTGATTAAGTTGTGATTAACACTTTAGTACTAAACTAAAACTTCTATGAAAGATGACAGTTGCTCAAGCAAGTGTTGAAATATAAGTTTTATGCTCAGTTAAAGTACTCTGAAAGCATGAAAAAGAGATAACACTACAATATTTTAGTTCATCGATGATTACAGAACTGAATCTTATTAAAAGTTATATGGAAACCTTGAAGATTTTATATATATATATATATATATATACATACAAATACGAAATCCCACCATACGGCGCACAAATATTCATTCAAACATAGAAATAGGTAGAAGGAAAGGGGATAGGAAAACACACAAAAGGCAAACACAGGACATGTGGGGATGGCGGATTTGAGCAGATTACAAATGTAAGAATATTTCCGTAACCGGGATTTGAACACCAAACCTTCCACTTTCCGGGCGGATGCGCTACCAATTACGCGTAATTACCTGTGCCGGTTATGGTTTCCCAGGAAGATCTGGTTCCCGAAAAATCAACTAGCTTGGGTGGAGCTGAAGGTGCCCAGAGTGCCTTGCCCGGGAATCAAACCCGAGACCCTCCGGTTAGTAGTCCAACGCTCTACCCACTAGACCACCGCGACCCATCGTATATGTATATATATATGTGTTTATTTTCCGAAGAAGACGGAGTTCGAGGCCGTCGAAATTATCAAGATATTATTTTGAGTGTTCTTTTTATGTGTTCTCGTCCTGTGTGTTGCTGTGTAAGTTTTTTATATGTATATATGTGTGTGTGTATGTATGTGTGTATATATATATATATATATATATATATATATATATACATGTATATTACATTCAAACCCGAAATCCCGCCATATGGCAAACACATTCATTCACATGGAAATAGATATAAGGAAAGGGGGATAGGAACACAAATAAAGGAAGAACACAGGAGAGGTGGAGAAGGTGAAATTGAGCAGATCACAAGTGTAAAAATATTTCCTTTACCGGTGTTGAAGCCCCGGTGACCAGTTATCTACTCAATTCCGCCTTCTCCATCTCTCCTGTTTTCGTCCTTAACATGTGTTCCAATTCCCATTTCCTTATGCCTATTTCCTGTGTTCAGGCCCCTCAAGAAAATATTTTGACTTGTGATCTGCTCAATTCCACCTTACTCACCTCTCCTGTTTTCGTCCTATATGGGAATCGGGATGGTGCGGAGGGTAACGTACAATTGAAGGCCCGGGTTCAAATCCTGGAAACAACAAATATTTTTCAGTGGTATCCCTACTTGAGGTGTTTTGTGGGAAGCACAGTGAGTGAGTACGACGTCAGTCGGATGGGACGGTAAACTGTTTGACCCCTTGGTGCCTTTCGACAAGAGTAAGGTAATGCTGGCGCCGGTTTCTCTACCAAGCCCGACGGCGTGTGAATATTCACACATCAGGGTAGGGGGGCCAGTTCCTTTCCCTGTGCCGGTTATGGTTTTCCAGGAAGATCTGGCACCCGAAAAATCAACTAGCTTGGGTGGAGCTGCAGGTGCCCAAAGTGCCTTACCCGGGAATCGAACCCGGGACCCTTTGGTCAGCAGTCCAACGCTCTACCCGCTAGACCACCGCGACCCGCATATATATATATATATATATATATATGTACATATACATATGTATATATTATATATATAATATACATGTATATATATATACACATACATACACACATTTTAAAAAAAAATACTCGAATTATTTCAAAATCATCGCATTCACCTCCAAACACTCACAATGAATGTGAGAAAGGACGAGAGATGGCCAAGCAGCTGAGCGAGCAGGTGACGCGGTAACTAGAGATAACGGCGCTATTACGGTGATATGTTCAGAGCTTTTGGCAAGCTCATATACTGACTGCGCCTGGTCGTACGAGGGCAGCCAGGGGAGCAAGCCAAGAAATTAAACGAGCTAAAGGATGCACGTAAGGCATGTTATTTTTCTTCGTCTCCATCCCCATCTGGCGACGTTTGGTCATGGAGTCATTGTTGTCAAATTTTGATAAGAGATTATGGAGATGATTAAGTAGACGGTGGGATCATCTAGTTTTCATTCATTAATTCATGGGACATCTGTTTTCTCCTCCTAATTATGACGATTAGAAGAGGGGGATTTTAGAGCCGTCTCTCTCCATTCCCTCGGGTGGAGCGGGGTAAAAGGGAGGGCAGGAGGGGGTGAAGGGCGTAGGGAAAGGATGGAGAACGTCGTCTGAAGGACAGTGGGGGTAACGAAGCGGGTAGCATCGCGGCGGCACGCATCAGATACCACTTGGGCACGCGGCGTCCGTGTTGCGCCAGCCGATGGAGGAGGGCTCTTTCATGCGAGAAGCTGCGACACATCCGCTCTTGCCCGACACACGGATTGCTGCGCAAGTTGACCGGCGGCTTGTATGTGCCCGATGAGAGTCTTGCTTCAACTGATTGACACCGTTGCCAAAATTGCGGTCACAAGTCCTCAACGGAATGTATCCGGAAACCTTACTCTCCCGCTCAAATTCATTTGCGAAAGTTACTTGTCTAACCGTAATTTCACTTCGTCTAGAAAAGAGAATTGAAAAAATCCCTTAGAACATCTCTAATTTATAAACGGTAGAGCAATATTAGTATCACTTCTGGTTTTTATGAAAGCTTATTCACCAACGTAAATACTTTACAAGTAGTCTTATTCTATCGAATAATCTTAAAACTAACAAACTCCACGACTCAGAGAACAATTTGTGTTTTCATATATTCTTTGAATTACTATTTCACCGTACTTTCCACGACAAAGGAGAGAATGATTATTCAATTATAGTTTACCTCCAGCTTTTAATGATAATACCATCATCATTTTTTTATAGACCTAAATTATTTTTATAGTGCTGAATATATTCTCAATGACCTCGCCGTGTATAAAAACGGCTGGTGCTATTAATAATATATATATATATATATATATATATATTTATATATTTATATATAATAATCTATTAGTTTAAATTAAATCCATCATTTTATTGGGCGAAATGAAAATATGTTTATTATGAATTATTGATTTGTAATCCATATTCGCTTATTTACTCGAAGCCCTGCCGCTGGCAGACTAGTGTCATTTGCGTTCCTGCAAACATTGCCCCTGCACAGCTTTTGTATATTAAAATTTTCGCAAATAATATTATCAACTTTTCCATTCACATGTGCCACGAACTGTTACAACCTCATCAAGTTTGTGTAGTTTCACGAAGTGTTTGAAAACATTTTTATTAAATATATGCGTGCATATGGTGGAAATGGTGTCCCCGTTTTGCAAACTTTCATTAACACTAACGAAACATTCTTTAACTAAAAATTCCAATTTTTCGATGAAGAAAGCTATTTTTTCCACCGGTAATGGCGCATTTGTACTGTAATGCGTCATTTCATTTCTGTGATTTTTTTACGCATTTATTAACGTTACGGCAATTGTTATGCACTGAAACTTTGTTGGCGCCAATCAGGTTCAAATCTTAGTGAATCAGAAAGCCAAGGTTAAGTTAAAGTAAAACTTAAAAGCCAATAAATGCTCACAGGAAACATAAATATGTAAAATAATATTCCTAGAACGTTCATAAAGTTTTTTTAAGAAAGAAAAGGGTGTCCGATGTAAAGCTCTGGTCAAATTGGTGTTTTATGAAAATTTTAATATTAGGTTGAGAGTTATTCCCATCTACTAGAATCCGTTAACTTTCTGTAACATGTTGAATATCCATTACCCATGCATTAATCAAAGGCATTTATTTACACATCACGCGAGCATGAATCCAATTTCGCTCATAACTATTGAATATTTTATTATTACATTAAAATTAGCAATACCTTTTAGGATGTAGTCTTGCGCCCTACGATTATGCGTTACTATAATGTAGGTCACCTTAGATTTTCAAGATGCGTCAAGCTTACCTGAAAAAAGAGAATAAATTTATTTTAGATTTTGTTGGAAAATGCTAGTTTTCTGAGATTTATTATATAATTTTTCGCTGAAATGCATCGGAAGACAATAAGGGTTAATAAAACAAGAGGCATGGGTATTAAAATGAAAATATCTATAGTACTAGAATCATTAACATCCAGGATATTTTACTGAATTTTAGCCTTAAGTTCCTTGGAAACGTTGGCAACGTTTACTTTTGAATTTGTCACCTTGATGAGATATTTCTGAATGAGTAAACAGCCATTTTTGATGAACTGCTTTCCAATGGGTCAAATAATCGACCAAATTTGCATTTTAAATTCTAAAACGTGCTGGTTTAATTTAAGAATCATGCTTAAGACTCACTTGACTGGAGATACCTGCCAAATGCAATGATTGAAGAAAGACTTTTTTTTCTCAAACACCTAATACTTAGTAAGACTAAAACATTGAAATATCAAGTAAATCTATGAAATTGTACTTTTGCACTTGAATCAAACCTACTTTCTTCAATTAAATCACAAATCTGGATGAAATGGAAAACAGAAACATTAATTTAGTAAATTCTATATATTTACCCAATAGAAGTTGAAATGAGGTAGTAGAATTTCAGCTGTAGATAGATAAATAAAGGACTTTATTTGGGCTAAATTGACATCTAATGGTCCCTTCTTCTATTTAACCCAATGTCATATACATATTATACAAAGTATAACATTTAATTTATTATTATTCAATTATTTAAAAAATTTAAAAGCATAGCTGTAGAGGGGACGAAAATCAATATTAAACGGGATTAAATGGGAGGAAAACCATATTCTGGCTTGTTAAGTGTAAGAATCTTTAGTATAACATTATACATTACGCTATGCATGTAAAACAAAAAGCTACGATATAATGCTACTTAAAACTAAAATAGGTTTAAGAATCTTTAAGGTTAACGCAAGGGCGTGAGACATATCTTTTAGAAATTTTGAAATGTGGCATCTGGTTGATGTGATGTCGTGCCATTATGTCTTCGTTTCAATACTGTGATATACATGTATTATTTATAATATCAGTTTAAAATTTTCAATAATTTTACAACACACTACATATTTAAACACACAATAATTACGAAAAAATGTTGCAAAAATTTCGAACGCAGACGGAATACGACCCTGAAATGGCGGCCTAAAGGACATGGTTCAAAGAACTGCGGGAGATGTCCCGACAGCCATACCCTAATTACAACGAAAGTTAATCAATTTAAGAGCGGAATATGATTCCCGGTTCGGGCATTGTGATTTTATTTTAATATTTTAATTGATGCATTTTTTTTAAATCATAACATTTTAATATTAATATTCATAGAGCTGAAGGATAAAATTTATAATGCTTTATCAGCCATTTGAATCCTATAAAAAAATATTAGGGATTGAATTAAGCGTTAAGCCCTGGACAAGGGGAGGTTCTAAGTTTGTAATTGACCAATGAGTCTCGTTTGTTTCTTTTTCCTCTCCATCATCCCTCTTGTTTCTGACCTGCCAGTGTAACTGGCAATAAGGACATATTTATCCCGAAATCTTAAATAATGTTGCGCGACGTGGGACTCTTCACGATGGTGGAAAGAAAGACGTTGAACGGGAAAGCGAGAGACCACGCTCCCATTTGACAACTACTGAATCCTCAACCCGAGCGCCTCCGAAACAACGCAGGCAAGGGAATACACATCCAGTAGCAGCAGTAGCAGATTAAGGGGCATCCTCCTCATATCACCCCCTTGTCTGATCTCTCTCGTCAGAGAGCTAATCCGTTTCCTTTCCCCTCCCTCCCCCTCTGCCTTTAACCCTCGTACACTCGCAGTCCCGTGCGCATCCCTCTCCCGTCTCCCCCTCCAACCCCCGTACCTTTTGCGCATTTGTAAAACTCGATGACATCCGCGGCCGCCACAATGGAGGGGAACGGGCAGGTAGAGAGGAAACATTACGGGGGAAACATGCTGCGGAATTCCACCCCGAAACGAAGAGGGAAAACGGGTGTGCACAAAACGCCAATATGCGGGATGCAATCCGAACTCCCATTGTGCCTCGCGCGCCGCAGATCCGCGGTAGGTTGGTGCGCTTTAAATATGCGAGAGGCCACCCCGGCTCTAATTCCGCTCCGCACTTATTTGGCATGGAAGTACGCTCAGTCATCCCCCACCCCATCTCAGTCACCCTCCGGAACATTAGTGAGTGCCCCTTCGGTACCCTCTACTGCATCCGCGAACTCCCTAGGTCAGACGAATATCTATATTTCAACTGATGGCCTTACTGACTACGCACCGACATACGTATTTCTAAATTTATTCTTTTAGGTCTCCTTCGGTCGTTAAAAGTAGTGCAGAGTCCCGGGTTCTATTATCTATGCAATTCCTCTGTACGCCCCCAAAAACAAGGTTTGTATAAATAGCGTCGGTAACAATTTTTTCCTGACGTGTGTGTTAAGTGCTGAATTCAGACCGTCGGTTAAGTGTGCGCATGATTAGATATTGTATTGACATTGACATAAGATGACAGTGCACACACCATTATAACTGAAAATTTTGCGATTCGAAAGGTTGTGCTAAACTTATCTTGAAAGTCTTGAAGGACGACGAAGAGCAGAGTCCAGTGTCTGCTTGCGAATACCCTCTGCAACGGCACCGCGACGATTCCCCAACCCCATTATAGTCCCTATTTCTTATTCTGCAGCAGAATATTTCCTATTCTGAAAAGTGCAATCATCTCTCAAAGGACACTACACCACCTTTATGGGACCCTAAGTCAAACCATCAAAGAAGCATTCACACGCGCCCTTAAATACCTTCCACCTACCAAGGACACTTCGAGTCGTGATAAAACCTATTGGAAAAAGTGTGTCGACGCAAAAGAGATGTACTGATTGAAGAATTTTGAGGCATTGTAGCAATATGTAAAATTCATCTATTTTTCCAAAAAAATTCCAGATATTTTTTAAACAAACAATATATTTTTTATTCTTTTTTCGAGGGTGTCTAGTGAGGTAACGAGCGCAATGTTAAATAATTTTTACTTTTCATTACTCTTATTGCTTGAATTTCATACGTCGTAACCTTGAGTACCTACCACGTAATCCTTACCCTTCACACCACTGAAAGCATCTGTCTGGTTGATTAATCTGATTTGTCAGGCTGTCGCGGTGAGATATATTATGCAATGCGAACTCTTGCCCATAGATCACCCATTCAGTGGACACTGGACTCTGTTTGACAATAACCATATAGCACAATCCCAAAACGCAGAAGATGGTCGTTACTCCTAGAAAAATTCAAAGTGCTCTCTATTCGATACGAGAGGAGTTCAAATGAAAAAAAAATCTATCACAGAAAGCAAAACTAAGGCCTTAATGGGGAAAATTATGAAGCCTTTTGCTTATCAGAATGAACCGGGAAAGCTTTAACACTCATTTGAATGAAATGGTTAGAATCTAAAAATGAAAGGAAATTCTCCATAATTCCCGCTGCAAAGTTACGAAGGCTTCGCATTGGTAATGATGCTGACTCAATGGGGAGACGTAATTATAAATATTTCATTCAGCATATCCTCCGGCAGAACAAATAATCTTCTCAATGATACAATTTCATAATGACAAGTTTGAGGAGATGAAAAAAAACAAGAAAAGATTACTTTTTCTTTGAAATTTATAAGCTCAAGAAGCAAAAGATAAACCTAAAAAGACCCAATTACCTTTTCCATTATAAGAAGAAAAGTTTTTTGTTTGAAAAAATAACATTCACCTCCATTTTCGGAATACCTAATTCTTTTCGACATGTAAAAATAAAATGATGCCGAGTTGTAATTTGTGGTCGATTTCTATTCTAACCATCCGGCTAAAAACCAGAAAATAAAAGTAAAATAGGTCTATTTTATATATGAATTCAGTTATGCTAAACAGCAAACAAAACAAGTCATACAAAACATGACGGAAGCATATCATTAATTTAGTAACAGGATAAGGATTGTACGTTTACTCAGCGTAATTCATTTAGATGAGTGGGAAGTGGTCCGCTCTTGTGCAATGGCGAAATCCATTCTGGAAATAATTATCCCAAATAATAAGTGAGGATGAAAAATACGGTAACCAGGTCAAACATTAAGCGAAAAACATTTTCGTTCAGGAGAGTTCCAAACAAACACAGCATTGGCGGAAAGTAATGAAAAAGACGCAACTGTAAAATGATGAACGAAATGTTTAAATAATGAATGAAAAAACGATATTATAAAATAGTATTCTAAAAATGATAAAGAATAACAATAATGGTTTAGCATGTGACAATAATTGGTAGAAGTTAGTCGCTTAATTCATACCCTGTCCAATCACATATGATATGAAACAATAGATAATTATCAGTACTCGTCCATTCACCAACACTCAGAGAGGAAGGCGTAGCATTCTACATACTGAGAATGTCGTTGAAAAGCATAAGGAAAAACGTAGAGCTCCGCAGGGACGTATTCTCATTCTCCCCTATCAAACTCGCTGAGAATCACCAAAATGCTATCCCGGTATGCGGGTGGTCACATTCCTTCATTCTTTTAAAGCAGTCATGAAGCCACAAATCTTCTGGCTCAGAGTCAAAGTGTCCGCAAACAGGACGATGAAGAGTATGCCTCTGCTAAATGAAAGTGTGGAGATGGGCCGAGGAAAAGGATAGTAATTGAAAGGTTAGTTGATAGTAAGGGATGAGGGTAAGGAAGAACGAAAGGGGGTCAGGTAATGGTCGAAAGCTGTGGGTGAATGGGAATGTACACTGGCCATTGAGGAATGAAACATGAGGATCTTTGCGCTGCCTGCCAGGATTTGATTCGTAATTCGGATGCGTGTCGTTTTTTTACCAGATCCGCGCGTGTCAGAGTAACTGCTGCCCGCCTGGTCGAGGCGGGCATATCCCTCCCTCTCGCTCGTCTGCTGCTGATTCGTGGAGTGGGAGGGAGTACTCGGAACCTTCCTGCCTCGGGACTTCTTCCTTGTCCCCGCCGGGCTTTCAGTAGCCCCGTTTCCGAGCGGGGAAACCGTGCTCTCGGCCGCCACCGACGCGTGCGGAATCGGAATAAACCCCGCTTTCCTCCACTTCCCCTCTTTCGTCCCCCCCCTACCCGCCCCGCCCCAACACCGCAAGAGAAATCTTACCCTGTGCCTCGCACCGCCTCGATGCTCCTCCACATGTCGGAATCGCCCGTTCGAAAAAATCCCCATTCCACATCTTCCCTTCCGGCGAGGAATGAGATTTCACCTAGCTCGTTCTAAACAATGAAAGGGGAAGAGGCAAGGTCCATTTTATACGCGGGCTGATTAAAATGGAAAAGGAATATAAATTGTATAAATCGACCTACAAGAGTAAATAGTTAAATAAATGGTTTGGAAGAGTTTAAGTAAAAACATAAACTTCTCTAGTCAATTGAAATACAATTAACAAATACGTGTATTACTGCAAAATATAATGTGCTTATAAACCCGGAACAATTACTGCATTTGAAGTATTGTGTGATAACGGAAAGGTATGGGAGTTGAGCTGAATTGAGAGAGACTTATAGGAACTCATTTATTGATAAAAAAGAAATAAATACTACTACGATATTTTATCCTTGGATTTGTGCTAGGCAAAATCTATTCTCATGACTGAAATATTATTTTTGATCATTATTGTAAGCGTATATCAAGATAATTAAACTTTTGCTGATAGTAGACTCTCATTACACTTGAAGGTTTGAAGACTATAAAATCCAACGACCATTATACTCTTTTATCAAATCTAGTAACATATCTAAAAATATTACTTTCTATAGAATTAATTTGCATATGGCATAAAATAACTTGTGAGGCAAAGATAAGATTTTATTACTTATCAATTTCGAATGACCGGTAAGCCCTTTTTTGTGTTCGCTACAGTAAAATTTCAATTTTTTTTTAATAGCGATTTAACCATCTATCAACATGAATATTGTCATCATATGCTAAACTATAACTATATGGTTTGTAGTTAGAGTTGAACTTTAACTATGGCCAACAAAAACTACAAAGTCTGATCATACATGGATTGCATAAAAAGTATCAGGAAAAGTTTCCAAAAAATATATCTATTTCACATATTGTTACAATTTCTGAAAATTCTTCAAAGTAATCCCTTGAGCGTCAACACACTTTTGCCAGCGGCGTTTCAACGACTCAAAGGGTACCTGGTAGGCGGATTCCGGGAAGTCCTTAAGGGTGTGCGTGCAAGCTTCTTTGACGACTTGACTTAAGGTCCCATGATGTTGTCCCTTGAGGTAGGGAGTAATTCACTTTTTGGAATAGAATGTGGTCTGCTGGTGCCAAGTCGGGACTGTAAGGGGGTTGGGTATTCATCACGATGCTGTTGCAGAAGGTCTTTGCAAGCAGACAGTCGACTCTGCTCTTGGTTGCCCTTGGTCAAGATCTTTGTGACGACTTTAGCGCAGATCTTTCGCATCGCTAAATTTTCAGTGATAATTGAGTGTGCACTGTCATTGTCTTATTAATACCAATACGATCGGCGATTGTGCGCAGAACTCAACCGACGGTCTGAAATCAGCACTTCACGCACACGTCAGGGAAAAATTGTTACCAATACTTTTAACACAAAATTTATAAGAGCAAGTAGTATTTTCACTTTTCTTCTTTTCAGTATGGAGAATATTTCATGCCATCTGCTCATCAAATTCACGAAGATGAAATGAGTGGTTATGATATCTTGGGAAAAGAAAGAGCGAACGAACGAACACGTCAATCTGGTGTGTAACATGAGCAAAAATTAACAACCCTTAATAGCCTCCGACATGAGGCAGATATTCAAGCAGAGGCACTTTCAACGGAATTACACGCCCGAAACTTGTGACTGGCGCGTTGATACGGAAACAAAAGAATCGGATCAAGGAAAAAGAGCTCTTTCTGGGAGTTCCCTCCTCCAACATTTCCCCGACCATCTCCACCTACGCCAACCCTCGCCCCCGCATTAAACCACTCTCCTTCGCCCATCCCCCTCTCATCCTCTATTCATCGTCCGACCACCCTAACTCTCTCACATCCACCCCCCCCCTCCCAACGGTCGGTCCATCTCCCGTCCTTCTCCTCTCTCCATCCCCGCATCTTTCAACTTCTCATCCCTTGAGCTTTTTTACTCCTCGCCCTAAAATGCCTTCACGCCCCTGCGCGAGCCGTTCCGAAGGAGAAGAGATTTACGTGGCAAGCCCCCTGCCGCCCCTCCCTCCCCCGTACCTCTTCACCCTTCCCCCATCCTCCTCCTTTTTTATTCAATCTTCGCCCTTATACGAATTCGCTTATAAAATACGCATGAAGGAAAAGGGGGCATCTCCTGATACATAATTTTTCATTTGACTCAGCCACTGTGCTCACTCCATAAATTCTCCCGCGCTTCTTCCTCGAGCAAGGCTGTTATTCATCTCCTTTTTTTTTCTTTCAAGGGGGAAGTTAATGCATTTTATTAGCGCTGCATTATTTCAAACGAATTGAATTTAAGGTCGTTCCGGATACATGTCACTTAAGTTTTTTTTCTCCATTCAACGTCGCTTTTCAAAACTCCCTAAGTGAACTAAAACAAAGGTTTAAGGCAAATGTGAATATTTTAAGAATTTCAAAAATTATAACAAGAAATGGTTTGATCCATAAAAATTCACGTTTATTCTCTCAAAGTGTAATTTAATTACAAAATTTCTCTTGATTACCTTTCACTCGCACGATAACATTAAATTTAAGTATTAATTGTAATTATTAGTTTACATTAATGCGCATACATTCAGTTGCAAATATTATTTCGTATTCAAACGGCTGAGCGTGAATATTTTACGAGGTGCAAGACCAAATTCATAAAACAAATATTTATCTCATTCGGAGAATGAAACGTCATCGAATATCCCCGATGATATAACCGGTATGTAACTAGAAATTAATTATTTTTTATGAAGTTAATATATTAATATACCAATTATTAAACTGAAATATGGACAAAGAGTATGGCCTATTGTGGGAAGTGACGAAAGCTCTCTCTCCGGAGACAACCATTTAAGCGCACGAAGACTTATTTTTATGAAAGAACACGAGGGTAAACAAAAAAAAAGGACGAAAAATGACTGCTTCATATAAAAAAAATATGAATGGACCAACCGCAAGACCAAAAATTCCAGATAGAACGGACAAAATTGATAAAAAAAGAAGAAAAAAAAAGATAAAAGCGGATGGAAGGGTGAGTGAATGGACCGTTTCATGGGTCCTAATTACCACGAGATAACCTTTTCCCGATCAGACAGCAGCCGTCGGAAAAAAAACAGTCTAGTTCGAAATCCCTTACTCGAGGAGAAAGTGAAATCTGGAAGCTCTCATCTCGACCATTAGCTCTCTTCCTTCCTTTCCTTTCCCTCTCTCCCACTACTGCTCCATTCCGACTGGCGACCATTAGGAAGGAATTTTCGACTATTGGAATTGCTATTATTATTGCCCAACTTATCGTGCAGAGACTGTTTTGAAACCCCCCTAAAAGAGATACCCTACGCTTTGATTGACACAAGTTCAAGAACAAACATATACATCGATATTTACGAATTCATTCTCAGCATTAAAAAAACACGCGAAGGCAATAATAACAATCCCTCCTCACCTTTAATGCTATCAGACTTAACCCTAAAATCCTTTCGTTATATCTTCATCGGAGATTTTTAAGATTTAAAATCATTTCCCATCAATACAATTTAGCTCTCATACTTAATGCGGTTTAAGGAGCGTTCATCATCAAAAGTGTCCTTTCTACTAAATGTACGTTCCCATAGGGACCAAATGAGTGAATGTGGTTTAATATTTTAGAGTATTTGGGAAAATTATTTTTTTAATATTATTTAATTGAGTTAAAAAAATGTTCTGTACAGGACATTGCCTTGTTGTTTGTAAAATGTATTAAAATCAAGGAAAACCCGAAAAGTTTCCATGTCAGTAATTTTTATTGATAGAATTAGAAAAAATTCAGTGTTGATTGTCGATAATTAAAATAGCTTTAGAGTATATCAAATAACAGGATATCCATATAGACTAATTAAAACATGAAACATCCTCCTCGATGCGGGTAAAATATTTTATTTGAGGATATGTTCTAAAAATTCACAATTTATATTGGCATATTATTTTCAATGTAAACCCATCAATGAATAAACATAATTCACTTTGTAGAGGATTAGAATTAGTAAACCTTTCATTGTTACTGTGTGGTAAATTCAATACATTTTCTTTGTAAGGATAAAAACAGTAATCTAATTATTGAGACAATTGGTCAATATTGGGTTCAATGCCTATAAAATGAAAACCTCAATAGAAATATTAAAAGATTATCTTGCTATTGTTTATTATGCCATTTTTCATCGTCGCAGGACAATATTTAAGAGTATTAAAATCCAAATCAGAATATAGCTGCGTAAAAAAAAGACATTAAAGAGCATTCTGATCAGCTCCTCTATTTCCCCAACAATCGTTCAGCGGATTAAAATTTTAATATGTTCTTGCACTACTATTTAATCCACAAAAATACGGGATTTGACCTCATTCGGTGAAGAGATCCTTGCTCGATAAAGCAACAGACACGCATGCATGCAAACATTCACAAAGAGAGAGGATCCACTCATTTTCAAATATTAAGTATGGATATGTGTTAGCCATTCCCATTTCACCTCTCATCCATCCCTCCCTCTGCCAAAACTCCATGTCTAGGGCCTTCGAACTCTTTTAACCCCTCAACCCCTCCATGCGGCTCGCCATCAAACAACTCCCTCTCACTCACTACAGGCAGAGAGGGAAAAAATAAGGAAAGCAATTCCCCACCTCGACTACACCCCCTCTCTCCTACTCCCCCTCCCCCTCCCTCTCTCTTTCCCATGATCTCTCTCGTTCTCTGCCTCTTTCTCCCTATCCCCCCCATCCACTCTCTCTTGTCCCTTGTCCTTCCCATCAATCCCCGAAAATTGTTTTGGATCCTTTCTCCACACGCACACCACATCACTCGTCCCCTCCCTTCCCCCCAAATCCACCCCCGCCACACATGCTCGCTTTATCCCCTCACTCCCCATCCCTCGACACCCGAATTCCTAAACCTTCCCTCCCTTTCCTCCTCCGCTCTCTCTCCCCCTTCGTTATCTCCCCAAATTCGTCCTGCCCCGTTTGTCTCTCTCTTTCTCCCTTTCGCCGTCCCTCCGGCCATCGATCTCCTCTCCCACGCCGGCGGTTGGATCCGGCCGTGCTTCAACTCCCCCCTTTGCTCGCGATACTTTCGTAAATCCCGGTCATTCACTCCATTTCCTTCGCCTCCCGCTCGAGAGCCGCTCGCTCCCATCTCCGCCGATTGCGCAGCGCATGGTGCGGGAATGGAATTGAATGTTTAAAATAAAGATGACTTAAAATTCAGCAGTCCATCTTGCTGTTCGGAAATTCTCCCTGTGCCACCTCACTTAGTTGGATGTTGAAGGTCGCAATAGAAGGGAAAATATTTGGTAGGTATGGGAGAAGAATATACTTCATGGGGCTCTATGAATACATTTAGGAAATATGAAGAGCTAAAAAAAGGAATAATAGATAGAAAACGAAAGGAAGTGCACGCAATGTGTAGCACATAATGGTTGTCAGCAACCACCAAAAAAATATAATTACATAGGTTGTATTGTCATGAATGAGTCTGTTAAATCTAGTATAATGACATTTCATTAAACCTACGCAATATGGTTCTTGGTTACATAGACTCCACCCCCCCTACGGACTTTCGGGTAATTAACGTTTCCTCGATAACTCAAGTGCTAACCACTTGCCGCTACGATCCGCCCAGCAAGTCAATATTCCGTTGTTCAAGTCTCATTGGTCAAGAAAAAGTTGGTACGTTTGCGATTTGGTCGAATCCACCTTCACCATCGTTCCTGTTCCTTTAATGCGTGTTCGTATCCCTTTTCCATATTTCTGTATCCACGTGAATGTTTCACCATTTGGCATTTTGAACGTGTACGTGTGTGTTTGTATGCATATATATATATATATATATATATATATATATATATAATAAACTAACATTCTCCCCTCTAATACCGTCTTCAACATCCCACTGCTGCTCAATACGTCTTTCATGGCCTACCTGGTGGACGAGGAGAGCGGTTTGTTGGGAGAAATCTTATGGAGGCAGGAAAAATGGATGAAAGGCATATTGAGCGGCATTGAGATGTTGAAAATGGTAATGGAGGGGAGAATGTTAGGCAAACGAGGAAAGGGCAGGAATAGGATAAAGTTGTTGGGCGGGATGAAAAGAGGAAGGAAATACACAGAGATGAAGAGGAACTTGATGTAGAGTAGGTTGCTGGATTAGGTTTGTTTGGAGTCACAAGATATTTATTTGATAGTTGTGACCATCCAAAAACCTACCTTACCCGGTGGATTACCTTATAATGATATATATATATAAAGGAACGCACTTCGAAAACGAACGCTCTTTGGTGACGATAAAAATGATGTCCGTTTAATATGCCCGAGTTTCTATAAGAAGCACCCGAATCTTCTCCTGGTATGTGCTCCCTATGGAAGGTTAGGTGTTAGAACTGCCCCCAGATATTTAACTTGATCTGACATAGTTCGCGCTGAATCATTCGTCAGTGAACGTTGAAATAAATAAGTAAAAGTCCGAAAACATCTTAAAGTTAGAGACTATAATCCTGAACAAAAAAGAAAATGGGTGGCATATTTATTGCAGAAAAGGCAAAATGTATTCGAGATACTGCGCGTAATTGAAGTCTCGAAACCACCTAATTCTGGCAGGATGCAAGCAACACATCATTAAATTTAAGCTTTAAACTAAAAAAATCTGGATGACTAGGACTTATCATGAAAAATTACGCAGTTGCATAGAGAAAACATTCTTAAATACTTCCTTGATCATCCCGAAATAAACTCGTGATGCAGATAACCGAACAATGGGTGAAACAAGGTAATGTATTGAAATGTTTTGTGAACTAATTTTTATCCTTTCGGGTATATTTACTTCTCATCAATGTAAACCAAAGGCACCTAATACCATCAGACACTCGGCACCCTCATGGTATCCATTGCCTGCTGCTGGCCTAAGGAAACATTGAAGTTATGCCAAGGAATCTCTGTGAACAGAGCAAATAGTTCGATGCCCGGTGGTCCCTTAACTCGCGCCACTAACTTACGAAAAGGCAACTTCTTTCCCAGGAACGATTCTCGAACGCTATCCTAAGCGCGACAGTTATTTTGCAACTCATCGGGCCACGAGCGAAGCGACCTCTCTCTCCCTCTTCCCTTGGTCCCTTCCCCAAATACGGTTTCCCTCCCCTCATTCCTTCCCCGAGCAGTATCTTCCCTCGGCGAACGCGACCCCTTCTCTAAACCCCTTCCGCCTTCCAAACCCAATCCCACCCTCCCTTTCCCTTCGTATTCACCACCTGTGACGTGGGTCACTGGCGCTTATTCGACGAACTCGTGCGCAAACCATCTGCGTTTACGAATCATCCCCTGACCCTTCCTCCTCATCCTCCTCCCTCCACCACTACCTTCCCTCATCCCTTTTGAAACCTTAGGACTTCTCAAACTCAATGTTGGCGAAGGAATCAGGTGTCACCGCTGGGTCTTCTAACGAGTCACGCTACAGAGGGTATAAAAATATTTGTGAAGGAAAAGGACTTCACGAATTATTTCAGCATTCGGACTGAACTTAGCCCTTTTAAAAACATGACACCATTAGGGATGATACGAATCATTATAATTATGACCTGATTTACAGTATATTTAACCCACAGTTTTGGTTTTTGATATCAAACTGCTGGTGGTAAAATAAATCAAAGCAATATAACTTCTCAAAGCAAGCGAATCGTGGAGGAATAAGTAAGTGTTATTTTTTCCATATAGATGCGTAAACCACTAACAAAATTTAACTTGATATAAAGCGTAGATTTGAATACATGACTTCACCAACAATTTTTTAATTCCATTAAACTCACAACTTTAACTAGAATGTAAACTTTAAAATATTAAATGAACCAAAACGCGATGTTATACAGCAAAATATAATACAAAGTTATTATTGTTATTAAAAGTTACTTGTGCAGATAGACAATGCCAGGTGGCACACAAGTCCCAAGTGTTATAATCAAACTTGCCTTGGAAAATAACATGACATGTTAAATCCAATCAATATTACAAAAGATAATAAATAAAACCAGTCAGGAAAAAATAGACTTAAAGGAAACTTACAAACACCAATCTCTAACACAAAAAAAAGAAAATCCCCATCTCATTAATGTCAGTTTCCCATTCAACAAGAAAAAAAAATCAAAAATTAAACTGTTACATACAATTTTACACAGCACGTTAATCAAATTATGTCATGAATTGTTTACATATTTTCTTTAAAGTATTTATCTTGTTAGATTGTTCCATTCTAAATTCGTTGGCCGTCAAGCGCACCAGTAATAGTATGCTGAGTATAGATAATTTTTATGAATACCCAACATAAAAGTATGAATATAAATTAATATAATATGAAATTTTATCACGTCAAATACGTTTTCTCTGGTCGAGAGCATTTGTTTCCTTTCCTATTCATCGGTGGGAATAGTTTGTGACTCAACAATGCTTTATGAAATTCAAACGTCAAATTATTTTTGGAAGTGATATTTGATATATACCATCAAAAAAAACAAAATTAATTTCGACTACAACGCTACAGTTACAACTCTATACGCAGTTTCTTCCAATTATGTCAATTTACACAAAGTGACAAACGGATTTCCAGCAATTTATTGAGCTTAAAATCCACAGAAATCTTAGTAACATAATACGCAGGAAAGACGTACCACGAGAGTTTACAGCTCTTTGTTAAAACTTTTATTCGATCATTAAAATCATTTGATTGCATTCGCTTTCCTAAATGTCAGGTACGACTGAGAGATTGAATCAATCCATATTCAAAATATTTTTCTGAATTAAATTCGATGGACCAGAAAATTTACTTCGATGGTGACATAACTTTTACTGGAAGACCATTTGCGCGTGATGATATGGCCTCAATGTATAGGAATAAATCATTCAGGCTCAGTACCTGGAATAAAACTTGGAATAGAAACGCTACCTAATGGTCTATAGATAGCAGTCTGTATGTAAATATCGTCTATTATCCATAGCCATAGGTGGAGCACATATTTTGAATGTTCCACGTATTATTGGGTAGTCGAGTTTTCCCTCTTGGCTCAAATTGCTACAATTTGTCCCCATACCCCCCTCCCCCTTGTAATAGGTCCTTTTTTTTCTTACTTCCAACTCATGTTACCTTACCTCCCATATTTCTCTTCGAAAAAAATGATTCCCCTCCCCCCTCCCCTTCCGCTCCCACCCCACTTCCTCTCTCCACTCCCCTCCCACCCCCACCCCCCGACTCCCCCACCAAAATCCCTCTTCCTTTCTGCAACCCTCATCTCTTGGTTCACTGCGGTGTGTCGAGGGGTGCGCTTTCCGTGTGCGTGAGTGTCTCCACTCCAATTCCCAATGACGTGGTGAAAAAATGACTTTCCGCTCGCCGTGGCCTGACAATCGATGTCTGTTGACTTTCAAAAATTGGATGCATTCACGGGAACCTCTGTAGTTAAGATTAAAGGAGTTATTTCACGGGAACGAACACCGACCGCGTTCCTCTCCTGGCATTCGGAAATGGAAATTCCTCCTCGATGACTCGCGGTGTATTTTTTCAATAATTGCTCTTATTTATGTGTTGCTGTTGGAACCCCAGAAATTCGGCCAAAGGAAACGCCCTCGCAATGTTTTCCGACGAATCCTAACCTCTTTCCCCCCCCCCTTACTTCTGTTCTCGCTCTAAATGGAGATTGAGTTTCTCGTTTTCCTTGCATTAGATTGCGGCCTCAAGTATGAGCATTTGACGCTTCAAAAGACAACCTCTATTCAGCGCATGGTTTTTCAAATGTTGTCCTCTCTCATGTATTTTTCTGTTTATGACGAGGTACGCATTGAACTTCTCTGAAGTATTCCATAGCTAGGGCGGACTGGTGTTTAATCAAAGCAATTACTTTCATTCCATAATAATACTGTTCTACTAATGGAACTTCAAATTATGCCTATACATTGCCTAATATTGCAACAATTTCAAAGCTTTGAAAACATTTACCGTGTTCCCAAACAATGCGAATGATTTTTTACACACTCTAATAAATTTGGATTGCAGCATGTGTGTTAGCATATGACTCGATCAATAGTTACAATTGCGTCATCTCCCACGGTTTCGTGGAATTATCTGATAAACCTACAAACTGCCTTACAACAAGGAAACAATGCAAAAGAGGTTGAAGGTGAAATACAGGTATATGCATTTCTAAAATACCTGTTTCCATTATTCCTGTCCTATCATAAGAATAAACGAGATTTACCACTAGGCGTCTCATTCAAGAATATCAAAGGGCTGATATTAACCTCTGCATTTAAATTACTGCTTCATAAATTATCAAAAGATTTAAGAAAGGGATTTGGAACTTCGGCATTTTATTTAATCACCCGTATTATTCACGAAATACCGCTTCTTAAAAATAGAAATAGCTCACATTTACTTTTGATGGGCTTTATTTAAAATTATTTTGGATTGGTGCTGAAAATGTTGATAAATTATAATTTAAGCACTACATCGTATCAATTTTGGGATTAATATGAGGAAAACGGTGAAAAAAGCTGCAATTTCAAGTAAAAAGAGACGAACTTCTCTCTTTGCACATTCGAAATTTAGTGCTGCATTGATTGAGACGTACTTGCGAATATCATGCGAGAAGAGGACTGCATTGATCGGGTAAGAGACCGTTTCGTCTAGTTTTATATGGTTTTCATCGTGGTGCAGCCAAGGAACGAGCGCTTTCTCAGATGATCTCGCCCCGTAAAATCGATAAAGGACTGGAGTCATGGCAATTGTGAACAGACACCCATTGTTTCACCAGAGCACATGAAAGGCCAAAGGTATGCCTTCCCTCGGCACCTTGCGAGTTAGTCGATAGTGCAGGAGGGAGAGGCATAAGTGGAGAATGAATTCGGGATGCTTCTCAGAGGCCCCTGGTCTCTTTTTTCCCGGGTCATGAAGAGAGGGGTTTGAGGACTGGTGTCGTTCTCAACGAGAGATAGTGACACAGTCCGAAAAGAAAGAGAAATCCAATGTCACTATAAAATCGAAGAAAATGAATAAGGAAGAGGTTTGTGTCCTAAGGCTTAAAAAAATCTTATTTTTTATTGGAGGAAATAAGTTACACAATCTTAGAAAATGATCGTCAGTTGAGGTTTCACTTAAATTTAAAATGATAATATGTTGATTCATATGTTTTGTTCTAAATTTCAGACAGTTTATTATAGAAACTAATTTATAAAACTAACAGATTATCATAGAAATAATTAGATGGCTATATGTGACCAAACTGTGTAAATGCTATTTCGAGCCTTTCCTTATAAAATGCCTAGCGTAGGAGAATACTTGAAACAGACTCAATGAATGTCCACTCTTAGACATAGAGACTTCAGCATTCCATTTTATTGACCGACGTATTTGCTTCAATATGCTTCAAATATCGGAGCATCTGCAGGTATTCTGCGCACCTGACCCTTCCTGATATTCACCTGAGATATCTTTGGTGTGATGCTGAGTACATTAAAGATTTTTAAACAGTGAAATGCTTAATTTTACATTTCTAAGTCCAGGTTAGCCCTTCGAAAGTTTAGCTCTTATTCATTTATATTCATAATTTTAAAAATTCATATTCAGTTTTTCCCTTGGGTGTTCTTTTCTATTGAATTCAGATATTTTATAACAAAAATATTTTCTTCCTCATGCAAAACTTATCCAAATACCTATTATCAATAAACTATTACCTCAATAATATTACTATTGTTGAATATAAAGATAATCAGCGGTTTTCAATTTAAAACTTAAAAGAAAATATGTACCTCTTAATTTTCTGTCTTAAACTATTTAACCGCATGTAATTTACAATAAATAGAGAATTTTGCGTATATTTATTAAATATATACCAAAGAAGACGATATTTTATTTTTTTCCAGTAAAAAAATGGCATTAGCTAAAAAACAAGTAATTCTAAAAAAACATAAGCTTCAATTTAATGGATTCTCTTAATTCAAGGTAAAATTGAATGCAGACGCATCCGTTTAAAAAAGAGAATTTAAAAATTTCAGAGTTAGTGATATTAGGGCATTTGTCTCACGAGCAAAGCTGATATATCCAAGGAATGCTAAGTTAACAAAAAACATTGATTGCTTTCTTCCTCTACTTATTTTGGATCGAATTCATTTGCGGTTGGATATATGCGGTGAACAATTAACTCCCCTAGTCTTGAGGGTTCTCCTTAGCATCTCTCATCTTTCACTTCAATGCCCTGCACCATTCCAGTCAAGTCTCATGCTCCCTTCCTCTCGCCCTCTTTTTTGTACCTTCCCTACTTCTGGCTATTGATATTATTCCCATCATCCTAATCTCTTTCCCACTGCGCTCGTCAAAATTCCCAACTAGAGATGTATCAGACGTTGCTTTGGCTGAAGTAGTTCAGTTTCCACGGCTCGCTCGACTTACGTACTCCTCCAAGTGGAAATGGAACAGAAATTTTATTCAAAAATTATGTTTACATGCCTCTTCAACCATTCTTTCCAACTCCAATTCCCTGGAACTACGAATCTATACATTTAATACATTTCTTCAAGTTTCGAATCACTGCTCGAAGTTTCTAGAAAAAAGTTCACCAGCCAACTGAAAATCATCGCATGTATTCGGTCGTACCCTACTGTTGAACTCCTTTCTGTTTTCGCCTAGCAGCAAAGTATATGGCATGGGAGTGGGTTAATTTTCATACCTATATAAGAAAACGGAATAGAAAGTATAAATTAGAAAATATATTACAAATACGGGGCTAATTTTTTTTCAGGATATCATTAAAAATGCTGAGGGAAAAACATGAAAAAGAGCGTGAATGGTTTCCTCGGTCACCGGCATCCTTCCTCGAGAGGACGATTCGACCTGCATCCATCCGAGATTGCGTCACAGTTATTCGAAATATCTCCTCTTATTTCCCCAGCTCCTGACTGCATCACTGCATCGCTCAACGCAGATATTATTCTTGCTCGCAGAGCTGAACAGATTCCATTGCTTTGGCTTCACTTAACTGAGTCAAGCTTCCGAGCGGAGGCAGAGAGAGAGAGAGAGAGAGTAGTCCCCGCTCGCAGCCTCGCGTCTGCAGGACGAGCACGGAATCAGTCCACGAGAGAATCTGTCCGTTACTGTAGCTCCGAGCAGCCGTGGATGCGAGAACGCGGCTCAAGACTCCCTATCGTAAACTCATGGCAACGTGTAAACTCCCTAAGTGAAAAATGGGGGCAGTGAAAACAAGTGAAACGATGAAGGTCACACTATTCATAACGATGAATATTCCCTGGCCCTCTTTCGCCCTAGTGATTCAGGCCCAAAATGCCAGAAGACTGGAAAATAAGACTATGTGATAGTTCTTGTCCGAATCCGCACAATAATAATACTCCTAGATCTGTATTTAAGTTATGCTTTCGAGGGTAAAGAGAAACAATAAATAGATATGAAGGTTGAACTTTCGATGACTAAGGAAGACTAAGGCGTGTACACAAGTTACAAGTAGCATTTCCAAACATATCTGATTTGATCGAATTAAAGACATTTAAATACCAACTTGAGAATACCACGTGAATCAAGGTTCCCACCATACAAATTAGGTAAGTAGTTACTCTTGATTAGCCGCATATACAGCAGTAAACTCTCGAAAAAGCTGATTAAGTTTGCCATAAACATATCACTAAAGGCAAAAAAATTATGTACGTGTACATATGTATGAATATATCTCCTTAGTGAAACACTAAATGAAATAATTTATGCGATTGCAATTTCAAGACTCTTTGACAAAACTATTTTATAATCCCATAACTCATTGTCTGTGCCGAGGAGCTTTTTAAGTTTTTCAATATCAATCCCGAATCATTAAACTAATATTTGAACGAATCGAAATGACACAATGAAAAGGTAGTACAATTTCTACGTATACCTAACTAATTAACATACTATAATTATATCCGATTCATAATAATCTTAGCTTAATAATCTTAGAGGAGAAATTAAAGTAGCTTTCAAAGTGAATCAGCTCAAAAAAAAATATTTTCATGAAATAAGGGATCTTCGGTTATTAATTTTTTATTGATTGGTGTCAAATGATTTTTATCCTCACCATCTCTATAATATGATGCTGCTTTTGATAACGTAAGAACGTGTATTTGTTTGTCATAGTTTAAAAATATTTTTTTGGTTTTTTACTTTTAGATAAACCCACAAAAAATTACTGTATCATGAATAAAAATCCAGGCTCATGAAGTGAAATTTATGAAAAGTTTGGTCCTACAAATTTTATGCATATTTTTACTATATTCCCGTTACCCTCAAGATAATCCTCATTTGGCGCAAGTAAGCCCTACTTATTAACCCTTATTGAGCGTCGAATTACAAATTTCAACAATTATATTTCTTGAGCGATCGCAGGACATTGTACTCTAAATGTCTGATTTTTACAATATAACTAACATTACATAGCAAAAAAACTACACAAGTTCGAGTGTAATTTCCTAGTATTAACAAAACTCCCCTTTTGGAAATCACCAATATATCTATGGCGACGATACCGCTGGATATCAGGCTTCGAAGGGGTCAGATTAATACGCAAACTAAAGGGAAAAAATCAACTAAAATAATTGAAGCAGTTATGTATGACCGCGGATGTACAGAAACCCCTTAAATTTACAATACGAATAAAATATATGAATGCAACGGAAATAAGCTCATTCACTTTGATCGCATGTCCACTATCGATCCAAAATTTCGTTTGTATGGTAACCTGACCAAATACATTCATAGTTTAGACCAACAGACATGGAGAATTGATTATTATACTCGTAGTTTTCCTTCCGAAAAAATACGTTTATTCTGGGATGAAAAGCGATCACAAATGTGAAAAAACATATTATACATAATTAGTAGGAAGGGCTTGGCTCATTCTCCAATGATGATGATGAAAACTTCAGTCATTATTGAACGAAGAGTGTTTATCAGCGACAAAGTGCATTCTGAGCACGTGTTCAAGACACTCCATATGACTAATGAATGACTGTATCCTCTTCTACGTTTCGGCAGCCATTTAACGAAGGACGTCTAAGCTGGTGGTGTGAGTTCTTTCTGACGATTCCTTCTCAGAAACATCACAAAAATGCCCGATCAAACACCGTCAAGGGCTTTGCCTTCAATGTAATTGAGCAAACTAAGGAAAGGTTTCCATTGTCGAGGTGTGCGCTGCCGCCAGCTGATAACATCCCCAGAGGCGAAGGGATGAATCCCTATCGTAATATGTTTTGGAATGTTTCTAAAATGTGTTTCTTTGTAGTATCAACGCGAGATTTCACCGCATGGACGCAGTGCGACTATAAGCCTGGAGCGAGTTTAAGAGAGCCCCAGGTGAAATTTTGATTCCAGAGCAATCATCCCCACCCAATGAAGGTCCAACTAGGAAAAGATCCGTGTTTAGCATATTCTGCGAGTGTGCGTGCGTGCGTGTAGCGCGTGTTAAGGGAAGCAATACCCACGACACAGAAGAGAGGCGATAAGAAGAGGAATGGATGCGGGAGGGTGGGGAAATACTAGTCGCTCGGAGGTGAGATGGGGATAGAGAGATGTAAGGATCGAGGATGGGGAGGAGTGAGAGAGAGAAAGGGGGGTGAGTGGGGGGAGGGAGCGGGGGAGAGAGGAGCGGCTTCCCTCGCGCGTCGTTGCGCCGTGCCGCCATTCCACCCCCCTCCGCTCAGCCTTCCCTCCTTCCCTCCGACCTCCGCACTCGACAGCAGGAGCGGGCACACACCACTCCACACCACTCCACTCCTCCTACGTAGCATCCGCATTGCCACGGCTATCTTCACGGACGATTGCGGCAAGGAAGAGGAAGAGTCGGCGAGGAGGCGGTGTGGGTTTGGGGGGGTACCGGAGGGATTTCCGGGTGTGTCGCCGAGGGGAGGGGAAAGAGTGCGGGGGCGGCGAGGGGGGGTGTGGGTGTCGGAGGATGGGGAAAGGAGACGCGGGAGGATGGGCTGTGGAGAGGGAGGGAAGAATTTCAGGTGGACGACTCGTTCTACGTAGTTCGAGGACTCTGAATGAAACGAAGGGAGAGGAAATGATACGTGGGGGTGAGGGACGTGTTGAAGTGAGAGAGAGAAAGGAGAGATCGTTTCCTATTGACAAAAGTGTATTAACGGTCATGCTCTCATCTCTTAATGTGAGTGAGTAAATTAATATGCGGCTGTAGCACTTTGAGTTCCGATAAGTTAATAGCTCCACACGATTTTTCCAGTGCCTTAGACAAAAGCAGAGTACTGTCTTTTACAAAACAGAGATTAAGGGTTTGTGTAAAATGTATCTTTAACAATTTTTTCCTGACTTGTACGTGAAGTACTGATCGTATTGTCATTGATTTGATGACAGTTCACAGCATCATCGCTGAGAATTTGGCGATTCGAAATATCTGCGCTAAACTCGTCCCTCGTCGTTTGGCACACTAAATTTCCCCTTCCATCCCTTGTCCCTCTCCGCATATACTATATATACATGCATTTTCACCAACGAAAAAACCTTATGTCCATACAGCGCTTCTTCTTTGACACCAACATAAATACCCCGCCATCAACCAAAAAGGTGTTTGGCAGGCGGTGTAAGCATCAGGTAGGAACAGTAAGTGATAAGGATAATAATGGAAGGAAGAAATGAGATAATGATAGGAAAAGATAGAGAAAGATAATGAGAGAGAGAAATAGAGAAAGATAATGAGAGGAAGAAAAAAGTTGAAATTATTCAGCAAAAACTATCAAATAACGTACAAATTTGTGTACATCTACATTGTGTGGAGGAAGAATATTCAAAACAACTTATAAATTAGTTACTTGTCATGCGAGAAGAGGGAATAACAATAAATACAACAATATTTACGACATACTTCTACCATATCAAGACAGGTCATCCAGAATTGAAAAATAAGAATGAGAAATCCTACTATCACATGGACATGCAACTCATGGCCTCCACTCCTTAGGTTACAAATATGGAATGTGCCACACCACTGAAGGCAACAGAGAGGGCGAGGCGAGAGGTGGAAGGAGAAACTTGAAAACAAAAAACCAGAGTAAGCAATACTGTAACGAGCAGTTCAGTCTTTAAAAGTATACAAATGCGGTCATGAGGGAAGGTAATTGGCCACAAAACACACGAGATTAGTGAAAGTGCATTCATTTGAGTTGATCAATTATTCCATAGACGCTGTTTGTGCCAAGTGGGATTTTTGCTATATCTAAGCCTATAGTTTCTATCCTGCATTGTCCGTGGGAAGAAAAGATGCTTCATGGAATGAGCACAAATATCAATCGACTGTATTCAAAAAGGTTTTAACAGTCGAGGGAAGCTAATAAGTGATATATTTAGATGTTTTAACGATTGATTCCCTTAATTACATGCAAATATGAATTTCAGTATCCGTGAAGTGCCTTAGGGAAATCCAATTAACCTTCTTGAAGAGTGATTCTGCTTCCAGCATGAATAAATACTAAGATGGATGGATTTTTATGAAATGTTATTGCCCCTTTGATTTTTCAATCATTGGATCTTCCTGGGAAACCATAACCGGCACAGGAGTAAGAAAACTCTCTCCAATACCCTGATTTGTGAAAGCCACACGCCGTTGGGCTTAGTACTGGCTGAACTCTACCATCACCTACCAAACCGACCTTCGGGTTGATTACATGCCGATTTTCCTCGATAAGAGAAAGATACGATTAGAAAGAAATTAATGCTGGTAAACAATACATGGTTGAACGAGATAGAAGATAAAATGGTCAAGGAGGGGACTCAAGAGCGATATACCCAGTTTCTGTGACTCGCCTCGAGTTATGCCTCTTGTTTAAATAGGAAACTAGTGAAAAGATAGACAGATAATTATAAAATAGGATGAGACTGCGACGTTTCTGGTGACCTTTGCCCTCAATCCCCGAGAGTCTTTATGGAGTCGGTCTTCCTTTGTTCCACGGTGCGACTAATCTGGCCATTATCCTAACTAATACCATCACTCAACTAAGAGATCTCCGTCTTCAACTGTCAACAGCCAATCTCTGACTTTACTCTCAAACGATTATAGGCCAGCGACCATTTATTACACTATCTGCAAATTCAATGAGCATTTGGATGACAAACGACTAATGTACTCGAATTCAGGATAAAAAATTGAACTGGATACCATTATCTTCACTTGAATGAATTTTCGCTTTCAATTAAACTTGGTAAGACTTGTTGTATATTGTGAAATAATTTTCAAAGCATAAACTTATCAGGATGCATACGTTTAAAAATAAAACAAAGAAGTTTAGAACCCTAAATATTGCTAAAGAATTGAATAATTCTTGTTTAAAGTGATACATTTTAAAAGAATAACCGTTTAACTGCGTACTATATAATCAGTATATTTTTACAAACTATTCCATATTCCTGAGCGCTCGACAATAAATAAAAACCAATAGTCACTCTTCAAGAAAAATTAAGCGAGTTTCTGTATCCTATTTGAGATATTTTATTCCTCTCTCATTAATACTCGCTCGTTATCGTGAGACAGTATCTCCGCGTCTGGGTCTAGACACTCTCCACGCTGAACCCCCGACGGGACCGCGGGACATAAATGTTAATGCATTGCACTCTCTTCGCATATCGGAAGCCATTGCTTACATGATCGCGTGCTCCCTATCAGCGAGGGATGGCTTTCTCAGTCCTGGCAACTAACCGCGCGGTGGACGGAAGGTAACCAAATATAGCGTATCCCCTCCATTCACAAACACTGCCCCTTTTGTTCTCTTACCTGATATATGCTCCTTTCCCCTACTTTCATGCATATTCCGAGAGCCAAGGGGCAATAAAGTGTCAAAATAAAACTTGTATTAGCATAGAGATGAGATATTTTGATGAATAATTCGCAAGACAAATGTCTGAATAGAATGATACCAATCTTAATAGAATGTATTTTGCAGTGACTCAACTTTGTGATGTCATGGCAAACCAAAGGTTTTCATATTTTGACACGAATAAAATAATATGTTTCAAAATCAACAGATTGAATTAAATTACATAATTACAACAAAAATAATGAAATCAATATGGTTCCATTTTTTGGCACAGCCATATTTCAATGTGCCAATCTCGTACCACATTTGAAAATAAAAATTTCGTTTCCAAAGGGTAAAAAAAATCAAACTTTTTCCATCTCCTTGGAATTTATATACGCAGTGGAACTCGCTATGTATTTTTTTCGGGGAATGACAACATTTATCGTAGAGTGGTTGCTTGCCTTTCTTCTTCCACTCGTATATCTTTACTTCCGAAGGGTAAAGGTCATTTCACGCCATTTCATATCAAGGTTATCTCTTAACCTCCAAGGCTTTGGGGAAGGAAAATAAAAATATCAACTGTGAAGTTTTTTATTAAACCAAACAGCTTGATCCACTTTTTAGTTCCCTGTTCAATAACACGGAACCTTTCTCAACATATTCGTATCTTTCATGGAGGAATGAAAGTAAAAGTCGCTATATGATCACTCGATTCCACTGGTACTTTGTGAGGAAGTTCTTTAGCATTGACATCTTGCTTAAGTCTTGGTCGTTATTTGTATGAAGGCATGCATCAATCTTTCTACTTCCTTCAACTACCGCTAAATTCCACAAAGCGATTTCTATTAATTAAACACTTATGCTATGCAAAATTACACCACTGTGAAAAACTAAGATGTCCAACATCAAGAGGTAGTAAAACTTCCCTTTAGGCCAATGGGTTGCGCTATATGGGTTCATTTTTCCTGGTGATTAGAAATCTTTTGGGAGCACGCAATAGCCTTTTGTATACCTCTGCGAAACCATCCTCGGTGGCCTGGATGCTTTTCCTCACAACTCCATTACTGCTCATTCACTTTATCCCCAAAATCACATCACTTTCCCCACCAAATGCATTTAAATTGACATGAAGAGAGCGAGGGAAAGTGAAGTAAAGCGTGGGTGAAAGCCATTGAGTGTAGCATGGGAGTCAAATGTTTGGGATTTATTGCGAGAGAAGCCATGCTGTGCCCTGAAATAAGCCCAGGGGGGGAATCCGGGACGTGAAGAGATCCGTGTGCGAGAGTTTCGGTCGAGTCAACATTGGATAAAAATTGAGTTATTCGCGCGTCTCGGGCCGAGAGGGAGGGTGACCACCCCCCTGGGCGACACGCCCCCTCGCGTGCCGCCGCCCGTAATTGCACGCATGGGAGCCAGGAGACATGGGAGTCGTGCAGACTAGAAATATCACAGTGAGCATTCATCCACATAAGCGAATATTAATAACCTCAACATCTAATCAAAATCTGATTTATATAAGTACATTTTTAAGAGGAAACCTACCTTTTTCTACCACATTTACAAATGTTTTCCGTGCAAATTTAAGCATAAAATTCATTGATTACACACTGCAGTTTAAATAAAAATTGTACAAATACTTTCTGATAAGCGATCGCTAAACTTGTGTTAATAACAGGCATGGTGGATCTCCTTCACGACTCTTGGTTGGTACGCAGCTAGTTTAAAAATTTTTACCGACCTAGGTACGCCTTTGCGGGGTTGGCAAATAAGGATGCATAAGAGTAATGGAAAGTAATGCTCGATCGACTGCTTTTTCAATGAATTTTGCCGAGAATTTCGCCACTGGCTCCATAAAGTAAACAAAAACCGGCGTCTACGGAGGATCCGGCTTTTCGCGAGGATTCATTGAGTTAGTAAAAGAGAGGACGAGTAGTGGGAATGGAGTTGATACACCTAATGGATTTGAAATGGGTGTTCGTCTTCGAGCTACATTTTAACATGTTCTCAAGCGTGAGCCAAAGTACGTTTATTCATAGTCCATGGGCGACTAAAGACTAGTGACTCCATCCCATCATGCTCTGCGTTTCCACCACAGTCTTCTCCCTCCCTCTCTATTAATATCACTTTTCCATTCCATTATCTCACTTAAACTCACGCATGCATCTTTCTCCGCATGTCATTCATTCTTAGTAGTCGGATATTAGCCTACTCAGCCGAATTGCCAATGTACTTATAATCTTAAATTGCTAAAGAAATTATAGAATAGGAAATCTAATACTTTTCGTGCTGTACAGATGTCACGATTCATCCCACTTTTTGCAACCATTTCTCGGATTTGCAAATCGCTATCAATTATTTTACTTTCATCCTGCAAAACCTTTGCTCCGGTACTTTCTCTATTCCTTTCGGGAAAATACAATTTTGCGATCACTTTCTTCAATTTCACGACTTAGTTTATACCAAGGTACTCGTATGCCTATAAGTCCCTTGAAAAGAGTAATTGAACATTCGCTGAATCGTGTTTATTAGGACGCTTTCATCTTTTGACCGAAAGAAGGACTTGAAGAGGAGATTAAGTTTGCCTCTCTTTAAACCTAAGTTAAATCGTTTTCGGGACATTGAGCTGCTGAAAAACGAAATATGAATCTGTTTTACAGCAGAATATTTTCCATAAAAATGAATTTCAGAATTTCAGGAGAGAGGGGCATTAACGAGGCATTTTCATAACGTAATAGCCCTTTGCTTATATTTAAATATTGGCCCTTCAGAACACAGTTTTATTCCTGCAGCGCCATCAACTGATTCATTGAGAAGCTATAGCAGCATTTTTTTTGGAGTTGTACCCACCAACATTTAAAACTTCACACTGAAGTAAAAATAATACTGTATCTTTTCACGTCATTCTGAGGTACGGGAATAAATAGATACCTATGAATGACGCCAAAGCGTCGAAACTAGTTGTACCGGATAAAATTAAGTGGAAAGTCACATTGTAATTTTTACTTTAGTCATAATGGATTTCCACAAAGTTTGGCCTGAAATAATCGAACATATTTTAACCTTTAGCTCAATAGATTGATGATTCAGATTAATTTTTAGACAATCAAAACAAACTCGTACTTAAGAACAGAATCTTTAGTTTCTATGCCTAAAAAATTGAAAAAAAAATCCCATGGAATAGAAAAAAAACGGAATTTTTACCCTATTCAGGCAAAAAATTAGAACCCCCTTATCCATACAGTCTTGGCGTAATGTGCCCAAAATAAACAAATTAATTTCAGACATATAGTATATATATATATATATATAGTGGAATGTACATATATGTAGTGGAATGTTGAAGAAGGTTACAGAGGGGAGAATGTTGGGCAAGCAAGGAAAGGGTAGGAACAGGATAGGGATGTTGGATGGGATGAAGGGAGGAAAGAAGTACACAGAGATGAAGAGGGACCTGATATAGATTAGTTTGCTAGGTGGGGAGTCACAAAATGTTTATTTGATAGTTGTGTCCATCCAAAAACCTACCTTAACCGGTAGGATTACCTAATAATAATAATATTAAGTATTCTCTCGTTTCCAAAGAGCTTTGTAGAAGTCAAACATTTTAGATGGAGAGTAAAAGGAGAATTGGAAAAAAAGAGAAAGCACATCGAAATCACGAAATATTATCAATTTCTTGGACGAGAAAAACAAATTATCCTCTATAATATCGCATTTTTGAATCCAATAACGGCATAATTTATCCAATTTAATTAAATTTCGTATTGACATTATTAAGACAAAATATAGAGAACCTTATATATATGATACACGTATATACTTATTATTTGGTAATCTACCGGTTAAGGTAGGTTTTTTGGATGGACAAAACTATCAAATAAATATTTTGTAACTCCAAACAAAACCCAATCCAGCAACCTAATCTACATCAGGTCCCTCTTCATCTCTGTATACTTCTTTCCTCCCTTCATTCTGTCCAATATCCCTATCCTGTTCCTGTCCTTTCCTCGCTTGCCCAACATTCTCCCCTCTATTACCTTCTTCAACATTCCACTACCGCTCAATACGCCTTTCATCCATTTTTCCTGCCTCCATAAGATTTCTCTCAGCAAACCCCTCTTCTCACCCACCATCTCTAGTACTTCGTCATTTGTTTTCCTTTCGGCCCATTTCACCTTCTCTATTCTTCTCCACACCCACATTTCAAAAGCCTCCAATCTACGTTTATCCTCCTGCTTCAATAACCGCGTTTCCGCGCCGTACATAGCTACGCTCCATGTCAGAGTTTTTACGAGTCTTGTACTAACTTCCCTACTCAAAGTCCCAGTCATCAACTCCCTCGTCCTTGAGAATATATATATATATATATATATATATATATGTAAAATATATAGATAAATATTTTTTGTTTATATATATACGCATGTGTGTGTATATGTATGTAAGTATGTATGTATATGTTTGTGTGTGTAGTACATAAACATGTATATTTACGTATACATTATTTATAGATACATATATTTTATTATTCTCGATCTTATCACAAACCCATGGTCATGAGCTCGAAATAACTGCCACATCCCTTGTTGAACTGACTAATTAAAGTTTGATAACCGGCAGATCTCACCCTTAGTCTCTCATCTAAATGGCCTCATTCCTAGAACCTGTCTTCTATGAATCATTCCAGAGTTCTAACCTAACATCATTTAGCTACATATTGCTGCTCTGTATAGCCCATTTAGTTAGCACGAGTAGTGTACACGTAAGCTACATTTCTCAATATCCATAAATCTCCCCGCAGTATAAAAAAAGATAATGTGCAAAATCCTTGGGAATAAAGTTCTTTTACTTGTTCAGTAAATACCTTATTTTAATACTTCGCCGTAATACTACCATTTATGTGATTTTTTTATTTATCAACGCGAAATAGCTCATTTTCATGCTATTACACGAGCTTATGCACAAATGAGTGCATTAGAAGTATTTTCTTTCTTAAACATGTTCCTAGAAATTTCCGCGTCTGCTTATTGACGCATTTTACGTCTTTCCTTTTTCTTTATTTGCCATTTCAAATCAATCGCCTCCTTCGCTGCAATTTATTTCATTGGATTGATCCGCGTTGCATAATTTGGCCTCGAAAAAAAAATAATAAATGCCCTCTCTCCTTCACCTCCCTCCCTTGCTGACTGCTCTCCAGCCTTCACCTCCCTCCCTTCCTACCCGATGCCACCCCGCCATAACCCTTTCATTCACCCCCACCACCCCACCTCACCCCCTGCCCTCTACCCCTTCCCCCCGCGGCGCTCATTCCGCTACACGGGAGCGGAGAATCGCCGGAGTGAGTGAGAGTGGCGCCACTGACTTGGAAAATAAAGGCTCTCGGGAGAGTGGAGCGGGGGTGGATGGGAAAACACGGGAGGGGTGGGAGAGTGGAGTTAAGGGTGAATAAATGGGGCGGGGTAGGGGGATGGAAAGAGAAATGGTATGGGTGGGAAACGGAATAGGAATGTTCAAGGGGGTGGGAAAGGAGACGAATATCGAGGGGAACTGTAACGGAGAAAGGCAGAGGGAGATAAAAATAAATACGTAAAATCGATGTTGTTCTCATACCTAGACAATGAGTAGGCAACGCAAAACCTCCACGAGTTTTGCCACGGGGTTTTTTGCTCCACCACTTAGTTGACTCTTGAGTCAGCACTACTCCTGGGTAACTTCCTATGCGGTAGTTAGAAAATCGCAAGCATTGCAATCTCCCACTTATTTTTATTTTGATGCTATTTAACTTAAACAACAGAAAAAAGAACTCGCGGATATTTTACTTTGTAGTCTCGATCTCTAAGTAAAGGTTTTTGATCATTGACTTATGTACCGGAAATGTATGGTGATGCAAGGGTACGTGTTTGTTTACATTTTTATGATATATATATATATATATATATATATATATATATATATATATATATATATATATATATATATATATATATTAATTTGTAAACATCACCGAACAATCTCTTCCTCCAGCATTCCTTCCAGCAGTATTATACTATAATTAACCCGTAGAGTCTTAAATTAATTACGACCGAAACTTGGGCGCAGGCACGACGGCTAGTCGGACCAGCAGATAAAGACAAATCTTAGGTCTTTGAAGTTAACGCTTTAGCCTAGCTAGCGAATATATTATGACCCGTTAGACACTGTAGAACTGTTTACTAACCACAAAAATATTCGTTGAAAATCTATTTAAAAGTCACCTTATTGCTTTCGCGAGAGCGGTTGCCACGGATGTTCAATTTTAGCCACCGAGCATGTTCGCATTGCAGTGAGTAATGGACCGGCATTTTGAAAGGCTAAAGAAGACTTTTGGTCATTTGCCACTACTTTAAATAAAAAAATATAAATAACGTCAAAAGTAATGAAAAACATGCTGTTCGGGTCATGATATAAAATCTCGTCGTAAGCAACCGTTCCAACAAGGTCATCCTCGGAATAAGAAGGGCGTGGGTGCCACACCTTCACAGATATATTCTAGATATTCAGTTGGGTGGACTTGGTGAGGTCCCGACGCCTTTTAAATAATTAACGAGGGCATGAAATAGAGAAAAGTACAAGGAATTGACGAACATCATGGAAGCTATAAGGTTTTCATAAAAAGTATCAGTGACAATTTTTTTCTTGACGTCCATAGCGTGAAGTCTGAATTCAGACCGTCACGTCGGTTAAGTGTGCGCATGATCGCAGGTGGTATTATTGGCATTGATAAGATGAAATAGAGCACACGGCATCATCACTGAAAATGAGACGATGCGGAAGATCTGCTCTAAACTTGTCCCGAAGGTCTTGACGGACGACCAAAGGCAGATTCGAGTATCTGCTTGCGAAGACCTTCTACAACTTCATCGCGACGAATCCCCAACCTCAATACAGTCCCGACTTAGCACCAGCAGATTATTTCCTAATCCCAAAAGTGAAGTCCTCCCTCCCTCAAAGGACAGCACCATGGGACCCTAAGTGCAGTCAAAGAAGCTGGCACCCGTAACAATAAGGGCCTTCCGCCTACCAGGGGGCCTTCGCGTCATGGAAATGCCGCTGGTAAAAGTGTGTCGGCACTCAAGGAATGTACTTTAAAAAATTGGGAAACATTTTTGCAATATCTTAAATAAATATATTTGTCCGAAACTTTTCCCGATACATTATAAGCAGACCCAATATAATCAGAGGGATAGCTTACGGCTGGCCAAAAGTATATGGTGAGGTTAATAAATCGTCATGAAGCAAATGACAAATCGCTAATGAAGTTGGACAATTAAAGAAAATAGTAAGTACACATTTAAATGAAACTAATGGAGAAAGAATGTTAGCAGAAGCAATTGATGAAAAAAGTTCGATTCAGGAACGAAAAGCAGGGGCATAGGCAACAGAAATATTCAAATTAAAGCGCCAGATTATACAACGGTGATCGAACCTCTGGGTCGGCCGATGCGGTAGGCCGTGAAGTCCAACCGTTTGGGACTGGTGTGTTTATCAGGCGCGATTGGTTGGCCGTCAGAGGCTGGAGCCTTACACAGGGAGGGAGGCTGCAAAGGCCATTCAAAGTTGTTGCATTCAAAGAGACCCAGCTGCAAAATAAATGTTCGGCTGAGAAATTTCATCATTTGTTTAGAATTTACCATGATACAATAGCTGTAGAGCGCTATTCTGAGGCGAAGAGTTACTAAATGAATGAAAAAGAAGGCATAATGTTTCGGCACAAAAAGATAAAATAAGGGAAGATGATTCGCGTAGCTTCACGAAACAATAAATATTTGTAATTTTAAGGACTTTTAAAAAGAATTATTCTTATAGGTGCACGGAGGAATGTTTTTCATGAGTTAAAAATTATAACATGGCTACATAGCTTATAGCAAGTCTTTCAAAATGTATCTAGCACTTAAATGATTCCTGTGACTAATTCATTGATTTCTTTGAACATCAATGCTCCTAATTATCTATCATTGTTCTCAATATTTAACAGCACTTGGATTTTTCCTTGCCGTGTCGAAGGAATTCATTTGGCAAGCGTTCACAAAACAAATAATTTTTGAAGCAAAAAATTCCGATACTTTAATTAATTTACATTCGAATTTAATTCATTAGAAATGAAAGCACTGAAATGTGCTACCATAAAATAAAATAGAAAATTACAATTTGGTTGCGTAATGAAATCTTTATCGTGAAAATAAGAAACCTTAATTTGAACAAAGGGACGCACTAGCGGGAAATACTCGTATAAATAGCAGGCGACTAAAAAGTTGAGATAACCCTTAAATCAATGGGAAAAATTGGATTGAATATAAATTATCCAAACCTAGAAAGAGATACCAATTCACTTCCCGAATAAATAAGCAACTTCAAAATTTTGTCTGCCGACAACATCTTAATTCCGGCCAAAAATATAAATGAAGTAATTCTAAGCCTCTTATATTGAAATGTCTGTCTTTTACGTCCATGCAAGACATTGATGGATGCACTGGCCGTAAACATTTGATGCCAACAGTTTCAACGGATGACCTCGAGTAGAACCGTTGCCGCACTTGAAATGGACCAATCCCCAGCCACCATCACAGTATCAAGAACAGCCAGCCGTATACGGTGCAGGAATGGAATCATGCGAACAGGTACAGCGTTTCAGTTAATGACCCGGGGGATTATGGATTTCGTGATTCCATAGTTCATCATTAAATATATTTGCATTAATTATTTCAATTTTGTGAATTTTCAGTGGTTCAGCTTATATATTTAATATCTGCCGTTATTTATATTTTTAATACATATCGTTAGGTCTTACACTTTTCGCCAAATATCATTAATATCTATTCTTAGGTCATCTTTCGTGGCTTCAATATATTCTACCACATTACTACTATACTTACACATACTATTAGTCATCTACATTAATATACATTTACTTACACATGGATACAAATGATTGCACCTATTTATATAAAATAATATACTGAAATAGCTGAATGCATTGAAAAGACAGTGTGATGGATTTAGGATGAGAGTAAATGTAATCAAAACAAATATTATGCTGGTTTCGTGTAAGAGAAAATGTTAAATAAAATATTGAAATTGGAAGCCATAACTTTGGAGAGGCGGAACAGTTCACCTGTCCCGAAAGCTTTCTAGGTCAAATGGTCAAATTATTAGAGACGAATGAAAAAGAATTTATCAGAATGTTTGTTAGAATGAATAGAAGAATGAATTTAGAATGCGTTAAACAAAGAAAATCTCACGAAAAGAAGGGAATTTATGACAGGGACGTTGAGTATGGATGCTAAGAAATGATTTGTCAAAACTTTGATATAGAATTGACATAGCAAGAATATGGTATGAAATTTGAAGTATGGATCGACATCGACATTGACATAAATGATCACACACCAAAACGGTGTTCGGCAGGGGGTGAAAACACTACTTGGGAAGGGATCGATAAGGAAGGATTTGGGAGAGAAAGGGAAAAGAGAAAAATATTCCGCAAAAAAAAACATCAAATAGCGTGGATACTTTTTTGCGGGGTGGAAATATGGTCATTAAAGTAAAGTGGAAGGCGTATATTGGAGGTTTGTGAGATATTGATGTGGAGGAGGATGGGAAAGGTAAATTAGACAGAAATGAAAACAAACAAGGAAGTGGCAGGGATGGTCGGGGAGGAGAAAGCATAGTTGGAAGAAATCCAAAGGAGGTATGAAGATTTCTGCTGAGTATTTTGATTGTCAATAGAGGGAGGCTGTGAGTGAGGGGAGGATATTAGGCAAATAAAGAAGGTTCAGGAATAAGATAATGCACGTTGGAATCAATGAAGGGAGAAAGGAAGTATACTGCATTGAAGAGGGGCTTAATTTAGTGTCGAATGTCTTTTCTCATGAAAGGCAAGTTAATGGCAATTGTATCACTGTGCATCCTGTGTCCAACCAAAAATTGCCTTTACCAATTACATTACCACAAATAATAAAAATAATAGGAAAATAACGCAAAAATATTATACGTAATTTTTTTGCTGAAAATCTCTGGAGATTTAGACCCAATATCAGTAAGGAATAATTTTGGAGCAAAAAAGAGATGACATAATGAATTAAAACGTTCAGTGCATACTGACTCAGATTAAGGTAAATTTTTAGGAATAATGCTAACACCACACCTTTCACGGGGAGCACATATCGGGAGACTATGCGGATTCGCCTTAAATAAACTCGGCTTCATTAAACCCATGGTGGGGAAATGTAATGCCATAGTTAAAGAAAGGTGTTTTTCCGCTCTAGTTAGGGAAAATTTGGAATATGCCGCGAGTGTTTGAGATCCTTGGGAGAAAGCGTTCATGAAACAATTTGAAAATATTCAGAAAAAATCCACCAGAGTCGTCAGAAATTGTTACAATAAGAAGACGAATCTGACAAGCGATTTAGAGGAATTAGCCTGAGAGCCGCTTGAGATGTGAAGAAAAAAAGCAATAATTATCCTTTTAGCAAGGTTCAGAACAAACGAGTTTAACTATGACACAAACGGAATTATTATCACCCCACACTATTTAGGTAATTTAGGCCACAAAGATAAAATAAGGGAGATACTTTCCGGAAGAGATAGATACCAATGTTCGTTCTTTCCTCAGACAATCTTGAAAAATAATACTAAGAATCCAGAATCATTATGGACAAAGTAAAGGTATTAGGTAATCACTACGGAGACATACTCGTATATAACATTCAAAAGTGCACGTCCATCTGCATGTTAAACCTAGCATGTACTGTATTCGTATGTTTAAATGGATTTTCCTTGAGTATATACAGGTTTATAGTGTTTGTGTACCTGCACGTCTATGCAATTATGAATTGGCATGTTTGTTTGTTTGAACATGTTTTTATTGTGTTTTACGGGCGGTGACCTAATATCCAATGGCCCTTGCGGAGGTTAGCCATGTATTTTGTAGGTAGAGATGTAGGCTGTGGCGTAAGTAGAATTTCAAGATATTTGATATCTCGTCAGAGCACTTCCATTTGTGGCGAGATCTTTTGCATGAACACAAAGTAATCGAATACGGTGATGTTAGGACTTTCAGCACGCCGTCCACACGTCCCCATCCCCCGCCCCTCGTTGCCCACCTTCCGCATGCACCACCTCCAAATCTCACCACGCCCACGCCGCCATGCTACTGACCTTTGGAAATATAATGCATTTGCCAGTTCAACCAGAGGAGAGTCATGATTTATCTTCCTCCGTCTTTCCTTCCTCTCTTTCCCCGCCCCCTCTTTTATACTGGATGCCTTCTTCTGGCCGACCCCATTTCAACAAAACCTCACTCTCCCTAGCAACCTACTGGCCCCCCTTCAATCTCCTACGAACACGCGCCACGCCCCCCCATCCCTTGCTCTTCGAACCTTTCTTAACTTCCAGCATTATTTCTTCATTGCCGTGGCAACACTTCGCCCATCTCATCGCCACCTCTCTCTCCCCCCCGCCCAAACAGCCTTCTCCAATCATCGCCTTCCTTCACCTCCCCCTAACATCGTCCGATCTTCAGCAAAGACTCTCACATAACTCTCGAACTAGCTTCCAATTCTCCAATACACCTTCCGATCCCCATACACTCGGTGAGATATTTATTAAGCCCTCTGAATCACAACGCTTCTATCGCGATTGTTTTCCCGTTACGTATTTGCTTTTCCTTTCATGTATCACATTTCGAGAGACACGAGGTACGTAGGCCCACCACTGACATACTTAATGCAGAAGAAATATTATGTGAAGAATTGTCAGGCATGGTTTGGGAGGGGTGGGGATTGTTGAAGGAAGTTATAAGAAGATTGGGTCTAACGATAACTAAGGATAAGTTCTCTGGAAAACGCATTCGTGAAATTTGTGGAATAACTAATAAAGAGTTATGACACATTAAAATAACACTTGGGAATTGTAAGGAAAGGGTCAAAGAGCTTTGTTATTTCACGTTATTTAGGCCACACCTTGAATGTGCTGCAGGCATATGGGATCCTCATGAAGTAGGCCTAATTTTGAGTTTTTAAACTACAGGGTTCGTCCGGAAAATAAGTGTACTGATTTTTTCCCGCCGCACCAGGAGCGCCCAGCACCGCTCTGACGGGCTGCGATTGGAGGGGGGTATGTTGGCAAGCGACGCTGAAAAAGGCAGTCGGCTCTGAGCTGTGGTGTAGTGAGGAGCTCTGTTAACGCGAACCTCCACGCTCGACCCACGTCACGGAACGCGATGCCGAAGTTTTTGGAGCAGCGTTATTCCGTCAAATTTGCAGTAAAGCTTGGGGAAATCGTCTACCGAAACTGTCGGTATGATTAACCAGGCTTACGGGGAGTCAGCCATGTCCAAAAACATGATCTTTCGGTGGCACAAGATGTTCGTGGAGGGCAGAGAAGAAGTCGACGACAAACCACGGCCTGGACTCCCATCAACGACACTCACCGATGAAAATGTGCGAAAAGTTCGCGATGTACTGAACTCTGATCGTCGTCTTAGTGTTCGGATGATAGCAGAGCAGTGTAATGTGCCAACAATAATAGTTCACGAGATTATTAGGGACCAATTACGGATGCGAAAAATTTGTGCAAAGTTGGTGCCGAAAGTGCTCAGTGATGATCAAAGACTCAATCGTTTGGAAATCGCGACACAACTTGCGGATCACTGCAAAAATGATCCACATTTTTTAGAGAACGTTGTTTCTGTTTGAAGATAAAGAGGAGTTTGAAAGGAACGGGATACGGGACTTTGGACGCCGTCAAAGAGGCCGTGACGACGTGTCTTCGAGAGGTTCCCGATGATGCCTTCGCGGGAGCGTTCCAGGAATGGGAACGCCGCTGGAACAAGTGTATCGACTCACAAGGGTCCTATTTTGAGGAATAGTAGCTTAAGATATGTAAAAGTGTAATAAATTTTTTTCCTGAGCTCAGTACACTTATTTTCCGGACGAACCCTGTAGATCGAGTGAAACGAAGAGCAGCTAGATTTGTGAAAAGTTGTTATGAACAGGGTAGCAGCGTCACGACCCTTTTGGAAGAATTAGGATGAGAGCCACTTGTTGACCGTAGGCTTAAAGGCAGTTATATATATATATATATATATATATATATATATATATATATATATATATATACCCTGTAGATCGAGTGAAACGAAGAGCAGCTAGATTTGTGAAAAGTTGTTATGAACAGGGTAGCAGCGTCACGACCCTTTTGGAAGAATTAGGATGAGAGCCACTTGTTGACCGTAGGCTTAAAGGCAGTTTATATATATATTCCAAGAAAGTGACTATATATATATATATATAACCATAAACACAGTAATCAACCCGAAGGTCGGTTTAGTAGGTGATGGTAGAGCTCACCCATGTACCAAGCCCGACGGCGTGCGAATATTCACACATTATGGTAGTGGGGCCAGTTCCTTTCCCTGTGCCGGTTGTGGTTTCCCAGGAAGATCTGGTATCCGAAAAATAACTAGCATGTGTTTTTTTCCGCTAACCATTAGAGAAAAAAATAAATATGATCGCAATCGCGTGTGAGATAATTAGCATTGATAGAGTACATATTTCGTCGACATCCTGCATGCTATTTTTAAATATAATTGACCCATTTTTTTAACAGTTCTACAGTTAGGATTGAATACATGTATTATTTTATTGAATAATGTTGAACATAAGCACTTTCTTTCGTGTGATAAACGTTTTTTGAGTGCCTGATCAAAAAATATTTTTGTAGAGGAGACATCATTGGGATTGTGCATGCATGGCTGATGATCTAACACTCCCGCCATACACCCTAGCGACGGCTTGCGGGGAATTGTGTAGATGAGTATTATGGAGATAGTCAAGATTGATTCAAAAAATAGTGGTTGGCAAAAGGATGTTGAAGACTGTGAAAAAGAGAGAAAATGTTAGACAAACGAGGAAGGGGCAGGAATAGGATATTGATGGTGGCGAGATGAAGGGAGGAAAGAGGTATAAAGAGATGAAGAGGAACTTTGTTGTAGAGTAGAATGTTGGGTTGTGTTTTGCTAGGAGTAACTAAATATTTATTTGGTAGTTGTGTCCATTCAAGACCTAATTTAAGCGGAAGATTACCTATACAGTTATCCGTAAATCATAATTGAGATGTTTCTTCCATCTTTGCAGAAAATAACTGTTTTTTGGATGACCGATCAAATAAGCACATATAATATCGCTCCCACTCGCAGAGTGAATATGGATAGATAGATAGATAGATAGATAAACGTCTTTATTCTTTATGGATGGTTGACATGAAAAGAGGAACTGTGGAATTAATTCGTTTTTGAACGTAATTTGAGAGAATAAAACAAGAGTGCATTTTATTTATATACTATATGTGACTGTGAAGAAAATATCTAATATTTAAACGTTTAGAGCAACATTTAATGAAGTTTTCAGGCTCTTTTTGACAATCGACCCGATGTACTATCCTCTTTATCACCAATTTTGAAATAACGGTCCGGGTCTTAGCAGATCTGAAAGTCTGCGACGAAGTTTTGCAATTCCAGGAGTTCGTGTAGCATTTTCCCTCTTCCGCCATTCCGAAAACTGTCTCCATCTCATATCACCAAGTTTGGTCTTCACATGCATCTTGCGTTCTCTCTGGACTCACTTAAGGCTTGCAGTTCACAGGCAACAGCCTTTCCAGATGCCTAATGAGAGACGAATTCCGATTGGGTTGGTTTAACCAAACCTTCACGAAGAATGCTCAGAACTAATATAACTTACTACGTTCCAACTCCTCAGTGCTTACGAAAACACATAACGTTTAGTAAAAAAAGGCTAACTGCACACATTTAATAAAATGCATTCGTTGAATTTCATTTCATGGTTCAGGATTCAATTGTGCATTGAAGCTTCAACACACTGGAAGGAAGGCAAACGTAAAACTTCGAAGAACATATTCAGTTTTTACGTTCTGAAAAAAATGTAATTTAGGAAATACCCAAAGCAAATAATTTTAAATGGTCCCTTTAGAATTAATATACCAAATTATGCTTTCTCAGACTTCTGATATCAACAAAATTTTAAAAGGAGGTGTATTTTTTGATACGTATTTGACTACATTTACGCTTCTTATATGTAATCTTAAAATTTTCAGCCAATTGGACTATTCTGGACAGCTGAGTATAATGTATAATGATCAATTAAACTGCTTATTTTTCAAACCAAGAGATTTTCGAGTCCCACATTTCGATGTGAAAAGTTTTCCACTCTGTTTTTCTATAAAGAAATCACGCTGTAATGATAATTCGATGTGTTCATTGCTTATTCCACTATATTTCAAAGAAACTATATGAATAACAACCAACATTGTCACCAACCACACTCTGTTCCGCTGAAAGGAATCTGATCTGAACAAAGCCTAAAACTAAATATTTTGATTAGATGCCATCAACTTTTAGCCATAAATATTCAACATAGAATTTTTGAAAGAGTTATAAAGTCTAAGAAAAAATACGCCACACTACGAGTCTAAAAAGACCTGTCATTTCACCATGTCTACGTGTTACGAGAGTCAGTGCTTCCTTTGGGCAAACGTGCGACATCCACTCCTGCGGATTTCTGAAAAAGTTAGCTGAATTTGAAAACACTGAGTAAATTACCAGTGCACGCGATGCCATCACCTAATCTCAGACAGCAATGTATAAATTACGGGGACTCTGTCCTGCTCCGCCTGGAGCTGCGAAATGATTCGCCGAAAGGTCTCGACCCTGGACATACAGTTCCATCTCTCCCATAGTGTACGTCTGCTCGCCATATACCGTCTTGGATCCCATGGGGTCAACCCAGCAAGAGGGTCAGCATCTGTTGGTGAGCGATGCTTGGACAATGTCCCACCTCACACCTCATCCGAGCAAGAGAATCGAGACCACTCGCCCCATTGAGGATTTTCAGTCCGCCGTCTCGCCCTGCACCAGCGATTCCACTCCCGCGTTTCATTTTTAAGCCCGTCCATCGCTTTCGATTCGCAGCAATCATTCGTCGTAAGCGCCATATTGTGCATGCCGCAAAAACCTTTAGAACACTGTTGCCTCGCCGCAACATAAAAATCTGCTGAGGTACTCGCGCGCTCTCCAACAGTCGTTTTCCCCACTTCAGAAGGGGATTTCCGACGTCTAAGTTATAAATTTTTTTTATCATGCCACCCACCTATCGTCGAAATAAGTGTGACGTCAATTAAGGGCAATTGAACAAAGAAAAATATTCAAAAGATATTCGCGCTTTGTTGCAAGTTATTTCAATATCGATTCGAATATTCGATTCACAATTACCTACTGTAGTCATTACCATCATATGTTACCTTAAAAATTGTATCGCTATTATTCGTTATATAATATAACACGATACATAATACCTTTTTCATGGAGTCGTTACTTATCGCTATATTACAAACATACATTGCATGCCATTACTTTGCTGAGCTAACCGAGCAAAATATATACTTTCAAAGTGTTTGCTTTGGCGGTTTTTGTGATCTCAAATCTTTTTTTCATCATTTAAACATCGCTGCAAGGTATCATTATACAAGCACCGACCAATAGTATTTTAGGTCGAAAAACTAAGAGGCAATTGACGTTTTTTAAATAAACAATTTTGCTTTTCCACATAAAATTTTATTCTCACGACCCCGGATTTGTTACAGTATAACATCATCAGGTTTTCCACCAAGTTACGCCGGAAACTGTTTTATTTACTAAGACGCAATTCAAAGTGGGCCATGCTCATGAAATATTCTTTAATTCTTCACTTGTTGAGGTTATTGGAGAGATTTTTCAATTCAATTGAACTATGAATACATATTAAATATGTTGTGTTGCCTAAAATGGGAAAATAATGTATCAAATATAGAATGCAAGGTTTGTATAAAAATTATCGGTAACAATTTTTCCTGATGTGTATGTGTGAAGTGCTATATTCGGACCGTCGGTTAGGTGTGCGCATGATTGCAGGTCGTATATTGACATTGATAATATAAAAGTTCATCACTGGAAATTTGGCGATTCGAAAGATCTGCGCTAAACTAGTCCCAAAGGTTTTGAGCAAGGGACGACCAAGAGCAGAGTCTACTTGAAAATTCCATCTGCAATGGCATCGCGATGATTCCCCAACCCCCTCACAGTCCCATCTTGGCATCAGCACACTATTTTCTATTCCCAAAAGTGAACTCCTTCCTCGAAGGACGCCACCATGGGACCCTAAGTGCCGTCAAAAAATCTGGCACGCGTACCCTTAAGGGCCTTCTCTTTACCAGTGGGCCTTATAGTCGTGCAAAAGCCGCCGGCAAACGCGTGTCTACAGTCAAGGAATGTATTGATTGAAGAACTTTGAGGCATTAATGGAATATCTGTCGAAATAAATCTATTGCCACGATATTTTGTTTGATACTTTTTATATAAGCCGTGTAAGTGATCGACACGGCGATTTTGGGCGAGCCAAGTGTAAACACATTCACGGCACGCGCGCGCGCACACACACAAACCCAAAAAGTGAACCCTGGAGACACGATTAAAATTGTCAAGCAAAAAATTAGTCTCTTCCAACCTCTGCATGCAATATTTGATGGGATATTCTTTCATTGAAATGAAGATTTAAAGGGGGTCAGAGAAAAGTTTTTCTAAGTTTCAAAAGGGAAACAAAATGCATAAAATTGTGTAGGAGTATGAAGCAATTAGAAGGAAGGGCAAGGATGTTAAATAAAGCTAGAGGAATAGAAATGCGCGATTGCTTACATAAGGGAAAGAATCGACACTGTGCACCTCACAAAATCAATATGTATCCTTTAACTTTACACCGAATTGAACCTCTCATAACTCTCCTCATGGCGGAGAGGAAATTGAATAAGCATGTTTGCCTTACGGTACTGATACTTGAGAGTCGGATGAGCATGCATTTCTCATTTTAATTTGTACGATAGATGATTCACGTGCCGTTGCAATATTCCCTTCCTCGGAGCTATTTCGCGATTTCGTTAAGTCAGTCTAATGCAGATAAAGTCTGAGAATTCCAAGTCTCACGATGATATTCCAATGTTTACCTAATGGTGATTAATAGCACTTTCTGTCACGTGCAATTTATTTTTCACATAGCATGAAAGATTTGATTAATGGCTCTTTACCAATATTTGCAAGCATTCTTCTCCCTGCATAATTACCGAAAAAAACGTTAGTAATAAGATTTAGGAAAAGAAAGTGCTGATTCCACATATAACCTCTTCATTATATTTTAATTAAATCTCTCGTCAAATTAAATATGAACTTTTCCAATGAAATATTGCTACAATTAATTTTGCATTGCCTTTTAGAAAACAATTAATGAGTGTATCAGTAGTAGACAAATATCTAACACATAAATAGTGAGGCGTAATCAGTTTATTTTCAAACTATTTGCACCAAAAAGTAAAATGAAAATAATTACGTTTACAAAATTTGTAGTAACTCATAAATTATTCCATTAGTTGGTGAACAATTTTAAAATATACATTGCAAAAAATATGGGAGACCAGTTTCAACCGAAAGATGCAAAATTTTTGGATTTTATTCGAATCCCCTTGGAAAAGGAACACAGGATTAGCTTTTATTCTACAGGTTTGAAATTACAGTAAAGAAAATGATTTTCCGTTAAATAAAATGAAACGGAATAATTTGGCAAATTTTGGGTTTATTATTATTCGTGTAGAGTGAGAGTGAACATTTGATTTCAACAGCATGTGACTTTTTGTTCGCTGGATTAAAATTTATATAAAATATAACTAATAATAAACAACCATTCAACATCGCCTGGTAAAAGTCAGCTGAAATGAGAATACTAATGAAACGGTTACGACTACGGTAATGAGCAATAGTTTTTTTTTACTTTAGGAAAGCTTATCGAAACCTTGGACTATCCTCCTAGTATATGCGATCCTCACGAAGTTGGATTCATTGCCGAATCGGATCGCGTGCAGCGTAGAGGAGCTCGATTTGTAAAACGTTGTTATGATGAACTTAGTAGTCTATCCACATTATTAGAGTCTGGCAATCACTTACAGAGGAAGGTTAAATTACGGATTAAATGTATTGTATACATTGTAAGGAAAGGAAAATGTATTATTACCCCCATCTTACTATGGTAGGAGAAATAATATCAATAAAATTAGAAATGTATAAGTGTAGAACAGGTAGAGTTAAGATGTCATTTTTTCCACGAAAGATAAGGTATTAGAATAACATTGTTCGACCACAGTCGAGGGAAAATTAGTCTGTTGTGTATTTACCCCCTGCCACACGTCCAAGGGTTGGCTTGCAGGGTACTAAAATATGTGAATATCTATTTCTAACTATTTCCTCATAACATCAACATTAAAATGAACGCTAAGTTCACAATCGTCATCTCCTTCTCTCATATTGAATACTTAAATCGTATTTACCTCCGTAAAATATTTTTTCTAGCCTTCCCGGAATCTAAAGAAATGTCCGCTTAAGTATTTTCAATCGTAAATCAAACATACGATTCCTTTGAAATTCATTTTAGTACGATTTTCTCTCGTTTCCAAAAAACAACCAATTACAGAAATAGCATAAAAACCTTCCAGATAAATAAAAACGAATTCTTCGTTTTAAAGTGCGGTGTTTTTACTTAAGATACATTCACAAATTGGATTGCTTGAGTCTACCTTCCTCTTTTATTATTTTTACAAAATAGAGCGAGTTCTTAGTGTAGAATTTGGCCATTGGTCCATAATTTACTATGCGAGGGTGGTTCTTAGTATACGTATTTCCGCCTACGCGTACACTTTTTATAATCGTGTGATACGAATGAGGATATACGACGGCTCCCCAGAAAGCAACTTATGTTTTGGAATAAAAAATATGTGACAAGACAAATTTTTACAACATAAATTGGAAAGGCATAGATTTAAACAAATTTTCTACATAGTTACCATTCAAATTAAGTAATTTATTATAACGATACACAATCTTTTCAATTCCTTGTCTGAAGAAATCTGCCACCTTAAATTTTAATCGCTTGTTTACACCAATATGCTATTCTCTTTCAAAGCACTTTGTTGCGAATCATGTGTAGCTAGAGACCCCTAATCGTAGATAGGCGGTTTTTACAATTATTCCGTTGATTTCCGCCGTCAGTTCATTCGTCACAAGGCTACGCCGACCACTGTGGTCCTCGTCGTAAACACTGGTGCGGCCATTTTTAAACTGGATGTACCACTGCCTCACTCCTTCTTCACTCATTATTCCGTCTCCGTACATTTCATAAGTTTACTTATGAATTTCAATTGGCATGTGGTTTTTTGGCAGTAAAACTTTAATCACAGATCGCACTTTTTCGGTATTCACACAATTCTCGGTATTTTATATTGACACATTGACAAGGCACATTTTAGCAGTTCTCAGTGAGCAAATTAAAAGAACAACAGCCTACGGACTGCCATGGCAAGATGAGTACTGAATGTAGAAACTTTTAGACACCAAGATGGTGGCTCTAGCTCTATCTACCACCATGCTAGGTCGAAACTTAAGTTACCTTCTGGTTATCGTTTGTGTATCTATGGAGTGGCATCTTTTTGGGAATTTTCTTATAACCAAATGGTAAATAAATGTATTTATTGAACAAATAAATTTAAGAATAATATTTCGCCTTGTTACTTACTTATAAATTCAATGTATCGAAATCATTGAGAATAAAAGTTTATAAAAGTATTTTATTGTTTATCAATGTTAGAAAAACTTTTTACCCTGGATATTAAATTTAACCCGATCATATCTTTTAAAAATTTAACCTGGAAAATTCATCAGAAACAGTGAGTTGGAAAACAATAAAATTCTTCCAACAAGGTTAAACATAATTAGTGTTCTTCAACTTAGATTAAAAATTTAAATGTAATCGTGAACAGATCAATTGCGCTTGGATTATTGAGTCAAAATAATTACAAATCTTGAAAATCTAGCATGTGAAATATGAAAAAATAGTTCCAACTCTTCTACAAGTCCTTTGCTTGTATTTTCGCTGAATTCCGAAGGCGATTTGAACAGATGGTTCACATGCTACAATTCCGGAAAATGTAAATATTATTTTCTACAGAAATATATAGAAATATGAAATTTTTATCTAAAATATATAATATTTCTATGCAATAATATTATAAAAACTAGTGATAATTGGCAAACAGGAACGTAATGATCGAATTATTCCCCCTGAAGTCTCTTATTTCAACATCAGGATTTTCAAAAAGCCATCTCACTGGTGCAGCGATACATTCATAACTGTGGTCAAATTTTATCATTCCTTCGTTGGTAGCAGGTAAATGCTGGCGTAAAAACCATCCAGAAAATGAGACTCGCTCTCGGTTACACGGCTGGCTTGTCAAACGACGTACCGACGGGACAACAATCAAGAACCTCACCAAAATAGCAATCGGAGTAATTAATGCCTCCAGAGGACACTTCCGATTTCCGCCAACGTCAACGCACGACCGCACGGGATGAAGGAAACTTTGGATTTTCAGATGTCGACTCCGCCCACCGCTCGTCATTTATTTTCGAGTCACCACGACGACTCATCCATGACGGCAAAGAGAAGAAGAGGAAGGGGCGTCTCGGACCCTCGAGGTTTTCTTTGGACGAGGAAGGAACACTTCCCTTCTCCCCCCCGATACACTCTCCTCCCCCTCTCACCTTTAAAGCACCCCTTCCGAGGCACAACTCACTCCATTCTTCCTCAGCTCCTTATTTTTTTAACACCCGCTTTTTTCCTCGGGATTTTGGCTTCCTACCGCTCGCCCTGTCTCCTTCCCCCCTTCTCTGCCGCTCGTAAGGGGTGAGGAGGGCAGTCAAGTGCGGAGACGAGACCAACCCACCCTCCTAAAAGATTTTTACTTCGTTCTTTTCTCAGCGGAGTGTGGAAATGTGGAAGGAAGGTAAGAGAGAGAGAGAGAGAGAAGAATGGTGAAGACCTTTCGGGAGTAGGGATTTGGGATGAGAAGAGGAAGAATAGCGCCGGTGGAGAGGGGTCGGCGGACGAGTGAAGATAGTATGGAGCTAAAAGAGGCGTACGCTCCTCCCTGACAACAGAACACACTCCGCAGAAGGCCTCCGTATCTTTCTCCCCACGTCGGCCCCTTCCCTCTCTCCTCCCCTTCTTCCCCCATCTCGCTCCCTTTCCCCCCCGCTCGTGATGCATTCATTAATCAACTTATCTATCCCGCCATATTAGCCTCCCACTCCACCACCGCCACTCTCTTACCTTTCCCGTCATCGTGTTCCATGCGTGATTATTTACTTCGCCGTTGGCGAAATTATTTTTTGTCTCTTGTCTCGTGTCCCTTGAGGGATGTTTTTCGAGACTAGGGATTTAGTGTTCTACCTCGTTTGAGCCCTATACTGATGATAATCGTGGTTCCGAGAGACCCCATTTCAAACTTTGCATTCCCCAGATACATTTTGTAAGTTTGAAGCAAATTATGAGAAAATTTCCAAGGATGGAATGCGATAAATACAGGCAAACCAAATTTTAAGTTTGCTTTAAAGGTTTCCGTCAGGACATTCGTAGTCACTTCAATACTATGCAAATAAATTCATTGACAAATTGACCATCAGAGAAGAATATTTCCAGTCCCTGAAGTTGGATTGATTGCCGAATCGGATCACGTGCAGCGTAGAGGAGCTAAATTTATGAAACGTTATTTGGTGGCGTATCCAAAATAGTAGAGTAGCTAGGCTGGGAATCACTCACGGAGCAAAGGTTAAATTACAGATTGAAGCTCATGCATTAATTGAAAGGATGTCTCTTTATCAATGATGTTGAAAATGTATTGATATCCTTATCTTACTATGATAGGATAAATCATATCAATAAAATTAGAAAGGTTAAGCTTAGAATAGATACATTTAAGATGCTATTTTTTCCACGAACGATAGGGGATGATAATAACATTGTTCGACCGAGGTAGGGTCTTATTCGGCTCAAAATTAGTCTGATGTGTATTCACACCCTGCCACACACCCTAGCAATGGCTTGCACGGTACTAAAATATTAAAATAACTAAGACTTGCCGTCTTCATCTTTATTGGTCGTCAGTCCTAGGGTTGGTTTTTATCAATTGGACATTCAATCCTTTAACTGTCTATCTTTTCATTTCTTCAGCCCTTCCTTTACTGATTTCAACAGCTGCTTTTCGCAGTCAATGACGTCCTTCTACGATTCTTTCCCTCTATACATATGTATGTGACGGCATTCAGTGAGCTAAGGCGATTAAGGGTTTATCCAATCAGTTTTCCTCTCCCCTTGTGTCCCCCATTGGCTTCTGTCTTCAAAGAATCTTCAAAGTACTTCTTCATTCGTCACTATGTAAATCCATTTTATTTGCATCACCACTCTGTTATATCACATAACCACGCTTTTATCATTCTTTTGTGCTGCTCCTATCATCCATGCATCATAACCTTTGCTTTTTCTTTATTGAATGCAACATGAATATTAAAGAAAATCGGAAAATTCAGGTTAGAGAAAAAAATAAACCAGTACGAGGTTGTGAAACATCCTTCTGCAAAATAATTCAACCAAACAGTAAACATTTGAGAAAATTACGAAATCTATAAGAAAATGAAAGACTTGGCCAATATTAATAAACAAATTAATTACAACTCCCATAGATGCATGAAAAATGCATTGCCAGAGTGAGAGTATGTGCATAATTATGCATTCCACAATAAATACTATGTATCACATGTTTTAATCCATTTTTTATGATAAACTAGCATTCAATTCGTTGAATTTCCTACTCACAGCTTGATAGAGCAACAGTACCCACTAGACAATAATTTATATTACCATAGTCTGAGCAAAGTTAGCTCTTAAAGGATAGACGGAGCTTCTTACGTCCTATTTTTAGAATGACTATATTAAATGACATTTTCTTAACCCGTAAAGGGTTAATAGGGAAACATCTACTGTTTAAGAAAGTATTAATCAATATAGCTCTTAATGATAGTTGGCTCAAATGCGATCAATGGCATCGTTGATTTCTGGTCATGGTCTTGAAAGTGTATGGCATTTTTTGACAGAAAGCATGTCTTTTAGTAGCTAATCATGGTAAAAACATTCCTCTCAATGAAAGGAATCTTTAACTACGCGATTCTATAACCTAACATCCAGCAATTCTCGAATCCATTTCGCTTATTATATCCAGTCCGTACCATTTAATTCTTTTCCGTCACTCTCCGTCCCTTGTCGGGGCAATTACAGGCAGTTGGAGGGAGGGGGGGGTGAGTGATGGGTGGCGAAGGGAGCGATCCTAACCTCAGAGAAAGGAACCTTTCCCCCGACCCCTCCTCCCTCGTTCCCTCCACGGCAAGTCTGGGCTCTCCAACCCCCGCCACCCCATCGAGAGACCACTCCTCCCAGTCCCCACTTTCCTGCAATTGACGTCCCCCATGATTGGCAGCGGTCTTTGGTGCACCACTCCGCCTCTTCCTACCTCCACTCCCTTCCTGTCTCCTCCTTGTTTCCCACTCTTCTCAAGATCTCTCTCTTTCCTCGCCACCCCTCCCATCTCATGACGCACCCTTTCTTATTTTCATTTCCCCGGTCATTCTTCTTTCCGCGTCGATCCGGTTCCCTTTTTTCTTCTATTCTTTTTTCCCCAAAAAATACTTCGTCCCTATGGTCTCTAGGCGACACGTCTTCACTCGCTCTGTCTGGTTTGTGGGTCCATGGTCGATGATCGTATATTGGCATTGATAAGGTGACAGTGCACACCATTATTAATGAAAATTCGGCCATATGAAAGATCTCCGCCATTCTCGTCCCGAAGGTCTTTATACGAACGACTAAGAGCTGAGTCGAGTGTCTGTTTTCGCGAAGACGTTATGCTTAACCCCCACGGCATTGCGAAGGTTCCCCAACCCCCTTACAATCCCGACTTAGCACCAGCAGACTATTTCCTATTTCCAAAAGTGAAATTCTCGCTCAAAGTACACCACCATGGGACCGTAAGTACCGTCAAAAAAGCTTGCACGCGTACCCTTAAGGTCCTTCCGGAACCTGACACCCAGGGAGCCTTAAAGTCGTGGAAAAAATGCTAGGAAAAGTGTTTCGACGCTCAAGGGATGAACTGACTGAATAATTTTGAGGAACTGCAGCAATATCTGAAATAAATCTATTTTTTCAATAATATTCCCGATAACTTCTATACAATCCATGTATATGTTTCTCTGAATGAAAGATATCCTTTATCCCGTTCCCATGTCCATATGATCTTTTTCAGAGTGAATTTTACAACTACTAAAGATATTTTGTGTTTTTATTCATAGTGGCGATATAACAATGCGCTTCGCTTGTAATTAGAGACTTTCGTCCTTTATACTCACTAAGTCATTGCTTAAAAATTGTATCTGTATTGAATCTACACAATAAAAAATGTTAAGGTAATACGTTGAACGAATATAAAAATTATTCATTAAATTTTCAAACATATGATATTATCTGAAATGTTGAAATATTTTTGTCGGACCTTCAATGGTGAGGCATGTGAATTGAAATCACAAAGAGGTCTCTGAAAGGTCTTGATAGATGAGGAATAATATGAGATAATTTAATTTAACGGAAAGAGCAAGAAGTTTTTAAAAATGGTACATTTTAATGAGGGACGAAAGGATTTTGTTGATTGGAACACATTTGGGAGTAAGGTAAACTTGCGGATATTCAGATGAATTTAGGGAATGGAATGTTGGAATGAAAAATAATTAGATCTCGCAATGAAGAAGGACGAAGAGAACAAATATTTCAAACTCTCCGTTATTGAAACTGGCGTTAGTTAACTTTGAAATCTATCGCTGTATGGAATAGTAAATTAGTCTTTAGAATATACGAATCAGAGTATAATTCCAGTATCCACCCACTTAAAAATATTACGATAATATCACATGTAATAAAAATCTGTCGAAAATTTCCAAAAATTAAGTAAAGTATTCACGTATGTACGTAACAATTTTTGCACTTTTGTATTAAAATAGCCGAGAAAAAATGTGATATTTGATAAGTAAAATGGACAAGCTATCAGAAGATTAGGCCGGCAATTATACAATGATAGCTTCGTTTTGAAGAGAATTGCATAAATCGGAACAAGGTATGAACATGTGCCGGCAGTACAATGAAACACGTTAAAAAATATGTAGGACTTGTTCTGGTTTAAGTGCTGAAAGATATTCGTCAAGAGAATGAAGTGTTTTCATCAATATAAAGATATCTGTCACCGAACATTTCCGCTGTTTTCTTAGTTATATTACTGAAAATAGGTGGCAGCAGCAATCGGGATTGGCACAAGATGTCCATCGACCGTATGCATGATTCAATCATCCGTTAATCTCCGCAGTTTGTACTCCAAACTTTTTCTGGACTGTACACTCGTGTTTAGCTGAAGAGAAAAGCAGTTTGTAAGAAGGGTATAGACGGAGAAACGATCAAAAAATTGTAATGGTGGGTACTTATCATTGAAATTCAGAAAACATTGGCTAGCGAGAAGCACACGAGAAGTACTTTAGTTTCGCAAACCACTTGACTATATGTTGCCGCAGGGAGAGAGAAATAAATTCAATAAAAAAAGAAGGTGCAGCAAATAAATATGAAAAAATAAAGTTATTTTAAAATTCCGTTCCAATAAATATGTTCGCCAACCCTCAATTATTGTTAACTGCTCATTTTTCTTTTTATATTCATCTAATTAAGCATATATTGTCGCTGGATTAACCGTAATTAAGTTGAAGCGTCGCTAATTGGAAGTCCTATGGTCTTTTAATACGTTTGATTCACATAAAAATAGCTTCGATATACCCGAAAATTTTAACTATTCAAATGGATGCTATATAGTCAATATTGGTAATTCGGTCACTTGACATAAATTTGGAGGTTTCTTGCTACATTAATCAGTTAAAAACCAACTTAAATAATTAGATCTATTTCAAAATTTTACTATTTAGCAAAGAATCTCAATCATTTGTTTCATAGAAGTTTTTAAACTTTCCCTAACCCGCTCACTATAAAAAAATCAAAAGTAATTTAGACTCCTGTGGTCAAACCCAAAAATAAATTAGACAATGCTGTAGCTTAGCTAGGATTTGAAAACTTAAAATTGGACAAAAATAATATAGTTGCCAATCAAGATTAACGAATATTGAGTCTAAGAATAGAATATGACGAGGTGCGCTGAATCATCCTATACCAGGGGTTTTTTTTAAACCATATCGAGGGTTCGAAAAAAATGGAATGTAAAGTATACCATCCCGCAGTCCCCGGTCCGTTTACCATATTTTAGAGAACTAGGAAAACCCTGTAAATTTCTAGAATTTTTCCATGCCGGATGATAGCATTGCTCATTCCCAAGAGCCAACTTCGTATTACGAACAAAACTTTACTAGATCCTCTGCTATATGAGGCATGCTACACACCCTAGCGGTGGCTTACAACGTACTAAAATAAATAAACGAATAAGAGCTTCAGGTCCTGTTCAAATGGACTCACTCATACTCCATTGCGAGTGCCCCAAGTGAAGACCCTATGGCTAGAACCAATGACCAGATTTTGCTGCTAATTTGTGTGGCCCAATTTGCAACTTCTCCTTCTACTTCCTGTATACACTTGTAATCTAGTGACGTCTTTGTACAAACTATTGAGCTGGGATCAAGAGCGCGCTGAGTGGCACGTGCGTCCATACCGCGATCCGTGGGGTTGCACCCGGCCAGCCGTGTCAGTTGAGGCGACCCGCAGTAGGTCATCAAGGGAACACGTGGATACTTTCTAGGAGGCTATTTCGGAATACCAATCAGCAGATTCAATTCTAACAGAGTAAGGAAATACATGATTTGAAAAAAAGTACTGAAAAAAGTTTCAGAAAAATGGATTTACATGAGACATTACCACTGTTCCTCAAAATTCTTCAATCAGTGCATCCTTTGAGCGTCAACAGATTTTTGGAAGACGCTTTTTGACAACTCAAAGGCTTCCTGATGGGCGGATTCCAGAAGGTCATTAAGGGTACACGTGCCAGCTTCTTTGACGGCACTTAGGGTCCCATGGTGGCATCCTGTAAGGGAGGATTTTTGGGAATAGGAAATAGTCCCGTTCCCGATCCCATTTTTGGGCCCTTTAAGGGATAGAAGAATGTACTTTTTGGAATAGGAAGTAATCTGCTCCTGGCAAGTGAGGACTGTAAGGGAGTTGGGAGATAGTCGCAATGCCGTTGCAGAAAGTCTTCAAAAGCAGACACTCAACTCTGCTCTTGGTCGTCCGTCCTAAGACCTTTTGGACGAGTTTAGCACGGATATTTCGCATCGCCAAATTTTCAGTGATAACGGTGTGTGCACTGTCATTGTATTAATGTCAATGCGATGTGCGATCATGGCCACACTTAATCGGTTTGGATTCAGCACTTCAGGCACATGTCAGGAAAAAATTCCTAAAGATATTTTTTATACAAACCTTGTGTATTTCACGATTGATGAGGAAAACAACAAACATTTATAATATTTTATATTAAGCGCATTATGAAGGAAATAATATTTAATAAACATTAGCCATTTGTTTCCATCACACGAATCATCATCTCATGCAATACAATTATGGAACTGGAGATTAATAGGAAAAATAATTAATATTCATGACGCATTCCAACGCTGTCTACATCACGTAGACACCTCGTCCCGACTATCCTCTACTTCTGATCCAAGTAATGTGGCTTACATCACAAAAAGCTAGGCCTCCGGGGGAATGAGTTGACTTAAACTTTAAGCAGGAGTTCCCAGAAAGAGTACACACATTACTGTTCTTGTGATTCGGAGTATTAAGTGAATTTCAAATTGAATCCTATTCGTCTTCTTTCTCGAAATATTGAACTCCGCGACGACTTCATTCTCCTTGAAGTCTCCAAGACAACGAGATCCCACGTCCTGGCCAAATCCCTCTCTTTTGGGCTTTGTCGCAATTTTCTGCTCGTCTTCCGTTACCGCGTCTAAATTTCTCCCATTACGCGTTCCAGCCAAGCGGATATATGACAATGCCTTAAAGATTTACGAAAAATAGGGGACCTCGGGCTTATATTCCTGTCCCTAGGCCAATTCCTCTCTCCTACTCGGCGGGTCCTATTCTCGTCTCCCGCTCCCCCCCCTCCCCCCTCCCCACAACTTTCCGTCTACATTTCTCCCCTCCCACAGGCCCCTTCGCCGCTGAAACCCGCTCCCTTCATCTCTCCCCCCACCTGCCTTGCGCCACCTACCGTCTCCGCCCAACATGTCTCGTTTCGTTCACTTCAGTCTCCAATTTATCCGCGACACAACCTTGCCCGCAGAGCCAGTTTTACTCGCCTTTTCATTTAAATTACTCGCTCTCTTCATTTGCGCGTCCGTTTTCATTAAAGACCTTGTTCCGCAAGCTAAAGTGAACTTATTTCGTCCAAATTCGTTTGGTCTTGCACACAAGACGGTCAAAGAACCGCCTGCAACTAGAATTCTTTAGTAGCATTAAATTGGTGCATTCAACTGATAAAGAGGAAGGCATTCTTGATATATTTGCATTGCGAAATTGGTGGACATGCATAACTTTGACTATATTTGCAGCTATAATTTGAGTTCCTATTCATTAGCAAGCATTCTTGTGCGTAGTAATTTTCACTATGCTCTATACTAGGCTTTGCACAAGGCTTAGAGTCACCACGAGGCACATGTTGGCCCTTTGGTGTTCCTAAAACAACTGCTTCGTTTCTCTAACGACTTCGTTTTTTAATCACGAAAATTGCTGTCATTACAATCAAAGTTTTGCAATGTAAACACTGTATTTTTCGAGTATTAATTCAATGTAATGTAAGAAATTATATGGCATTACGCAATTGATTTGGTTAGAATTACAAGAAAGGAGACCACGCAAATCTGTTTCCGCTTTGATCCAGGACATGGAGGAAATAAGTTTTCAAGAGTCGACAAACAGATGAAATTTGTTGTGACATAATGGAGCTAAAAATGTTTGTCCTATGAAAGGCGCCTTATCATATCAAAGTTTGGTTGTCAGTGTTATGGTTTGTCAGATTAGATTTAAATTAAAAATGTTGTGGACTTTAGAAAAAAATAGCAATACCCTCCCGAACACCTAATGCATCGGGAATACCAAAATGGAATGCGTTGACTCGAATGAATACCTAGGCGTTACCCTCACTCACTACCTCTCCTGGGTAAAACACATCCTGGGAATATGTGGACAAGCTAAAAAAATTAGGATTTATTAGAAGAGTACAAAGTTAATATGATAAAAAGGTGTTATTTTTCGCTGGTTAGGCCTCATTTAGAATACGCTCCCTACATATGGAATCCTTATGAAGTCGAATTGATTGCCGAATTGGATCGTAGAGGATCTGGACTTAAAAAACTTGCTTTGATAAACTCAGTACTGTAAACAAAATATTAAAGCAGCTCGCCTGGAAATCACTCACTGAGCAAAGGTTAATTTACAGATCAAGCGTCTTGCATAAATTGGAAGGATGTCTCTTTAGCGGTGATGTTGATATTGTGCTATTACCCTCATTGGGGTATCAGAGATCATGTCAAGAAATTGCAAAGAATAAGTGTATAATAGTTAACTTCAAGATGCCGTTGTTCCATGAAAGATAAGGGATCAGATTAACATATTCCGACCGCGTTAGGGTCATATTCGGATCAAATAAGCCTAGTGTGTATACACCCTTTGCTACACATCCTAGCAGTGGCTTGAAGAGTGCTAAATTACCAAAAATAAACTACGATTCCTTTTGAGTACGAAATAATAAAGTGTCCTTCCATCATAATCGGCGTGTGGTCCATTCGGCGTTCTTTATATGCATCATGCATAAGAAGCACTGCCAATTTTAGCTCCCGAAAATTCAGTCGCGCACAATGGTGATTAAAGTTATGAAAAATCTTTGACGCTCTCTGAGAATTTTGTCCAAGAGTAAATTGTCGAACCTTCGAAAATTTTTTACATGGGTGGCGATGCTGGACCTTTGGAAGAGTATAGAAGGATCGTCGTGACTAAGGAGTGGGGTAGGGAACTCAAGATGTGTCGAGATTGGTGATTTCATTCTTCACTCGAATTTCTAATTACTGGCTTGTGTGACTATCTCCTCGCGCCCGTGATTCCTACCACCACAACCTTGGTGAGAGATCTTACGAGCTACAACATTTAGAGATGGGGATGGGGCTCAACCGGAGGGTGAAATCACCCAAAATAAATAGTAATCCAAAAATTGAAGCAAATGCCTTTCGATTTTGTGTTAAACGCGGAGGTCATTACTTTTTCTCACACTTTATCATTTATCACCTCCGTTTCAGAATGTTTAATACACAGTATTATTTAATCTCACGAGAAAAATGAAAAGGTGAAATTGAAGTAACATTCAAAACAATTAAGACTCCATCATATAAGTTTCAATTTGTCCACACATCCATCTCTCCAGTTTCCCTTAGTTGATCGATACTTCACGGATACTCATAGATTTTTACTTTCACTGAAAACGCTATCCTTGTCAGGCGATATTATGTGCCTAGATGTAGTTCGCTGCAGCAATGGAAACGTAGTAGATAATTCAATGTATTGCTTCACTGTTCAAATATTGGAGATACTATTTGGAATTACTGCATCACAATTGATCTTAAAATGAAAAATATTACAGCTGATAGCAAAGAGTTCATGCACACTTCTCGTGAAATGGGTTCAAAAGTAAATTGGAAAAATTACTCTCGTCGGTATTATTTCAAAATTTGATTTAAACGCTCAAAATTACTTACACGTTAATAATAAACTACTGATTGGAAAAATAATCAGAGAGAGATCTTTCTTTCTTTCAATAGTTAAAGAGTTTTACCCTGAATAAAGCAAAAATAAGAAATGAAAAAAAACTACTAAGAAATCTACTTCTGTGCTGTCATCTCTAAATAACTTTCGATAGTACTCAGTATTTCCTGCTTCAATTGTAGTCAGGTACATGAACGATGTCTTTCTATCAAACTATTAATATTTTCAAAACAATCTTTAAAATATCAATGGAAATTTTTAAGATTGCTTAAAAAGACCAGTCATTTTATTAGTCAAAAATATCTATAAAATTCAAAATGCGTTTTTTAGTTGTTTAAAAAAATCACATTCTTGCCTTAACTTATATGAAAATTCAGTTTTTTTCACCCCTTTATTCACATATGTAGGCGTATGTCTAACAATTAGGTATGTTTTTGATCGCTGTGGGGATTAACCGCTTGTATGTCTGTCCGCCAAACAATACATAATTTACGCTAGTACCCCAAATTAAAATGAACTACGATTCTAATTCACTAGTTAAGAGTTATCTGAAACGTTTCTGACCTAAAAATAAACGAGACATTTTGGTTCAAAATCTATTCATATTTTGTGACATAGTCTTCTCTTAAGTCGATACACTTTTTCCAGCGATGTTTTTCACCCCTTTTAACGAGTAGTTAGCATCTTCTCCGCAAAATAGGGAATTTTACGTATGTGATGACCTCCTCCACAAAAATCTCTGTCCTCCAAGCGAAGGCTTAAGGTTAGGAAATAGGGAAAAGTCGATGAATCTGGTGAACACGGTGAGTGGTCAAACAGTTCAGAGTGCAATTTGTGAAATTTAGCCATGGTGACCATCAAAGTGTGAGCAAGTCCATTGTCTTGATGTAAAATCACTTTCTTCTTCTTCAAATGTGATTGTTTTTTTAAATTTTTGCCTTCAGGTTGTCAAATCATGATGGATGACACTCCCACGGTTTTGTTTTTTGAAGATAATTGATCAATACAATACCGTGACTGCCCCAAAAAAATATTCACCACGACCTTCCCGACCGATGGAGCCGTCTTTGCTTTTTCGGAGCTAGTTCTCCCTTCCATAGTGCCTTCCATAGTCCATACTGTATTCACTGTTTTTTTGTCTCAGAAGTGTCGTAGCTAAAAAATAGTCAAGATTCACCTGCAGTTATGAATCGACGCAAAAAATAGTATTCGCTTTGCTCAAGGTAGAGCCTTGTAGATATTCATTCGAATGCATTATTGGTCCAAAGTGAGCAAACGCGGTACCCATCAGGTGGATGGAATACACATGCTCAATTCTTCAGTCAATATATCGTATGACAAATGCGCTCCATCATTATACCCACAGCCTCAATTTTTTTTCTATTTTTAAAATAAACCCCACAACAACTTACTCAAACGATTGTCCAGCATCAACTGAGCGTACAAAATGGCTGAAAGTTTGGTAGATTACCTTTCAATGCATTCGCAAACATATCCCTTAACTTTTTTTGAAGAGTGCTGCCATCTTCATGTTGGGGTCGGAAACTTTTCAGACAACAGTCGTGCTTTATGCCGTACTTAATGATTATGTCTAACTCCATACCGTTCCATATGAGTACTCTTTTTCTTCCTCCTCTCTCACTTACCCAACTTTCCTCCATCACAGTCTTCAATATTCCACGACCGTTTAACATGCCCTTCATCCACTTTGATTATATAATTTGAGTTTATACCAATAATATCCTCTCTTCTCCTACCATGACTAACACTTCTATGTATGTTTTCCTTACTACCTATTTAATTTTTCTCATTCTTCTCCACGGCCACGAATTGCATTTTTTCAATTTACTTCGATTCTCATGTCTCAGCGACCAAGTTTCCGAGCCATCCAAACTCCGCTCCACACCAATTTCCAAATGAAATAAATACACTTCAAAACTCGTTTGAAGTCCGACGAAGTCGGTGGCAACGGAAAACTTTCCTCCGATATCTTGGCCGAAGTCCTTACTTGACGGTGAAGTGGGAGCGATAAGAAGGTGCAAGGCCGCATGAGGGCAGGGCGGGGTGAAGGGGCAACGGAGCAGGGGGAGAAGAGGCGTGCCCCGCATTCGCGAAGGACCTTCTCAGGGAGGACGCATCCGTGCGTGGAGAGGTGGTGTCATCCAACGGGCCGTCGCACATCCCTGCCCCCTCCTCCCGCCCCCACCATTTCCAACGCGCCGTGGAACGCCGACCGTTGGCCAAAAAGCCTTTCTCGCTCCCGCCCCCGGCCGTAATGCGGCCGAGGATTGAAATTGCGGCTTCTTATTAGGAAATACGAAGGTGAGAGGTCGCGGGGGAAAGGGGGTGGCCGGAAAGGTATGGCGCGGATGGGACGGGCAACGCTTCGTGCGGGCGAGGTTAATGGAAAGTGCGGGGAGGAGAGCGGGTGGGGGCGAGGGAGGAGACGGGAGGGGAACGGGGGACGAATTCCACCAGGAGGGAGAAAAGCGCAAAGCACACAATGTAAAGAGTTAGGCACGGTCACAGAGAGTGGATCGTAAATAGTGGATCCGAAAATACAGGAATAAATTCATTAAAAGCAAACCCACGTTACCCTAACAAACACAGTAAAAATCTAGTTGGTAAGGAATATTGTTTGGGAACTACGTTTTGTACGCTTAATAATTAAAACTTGCTATTTATTGCATGATAAAGAGTCGACCGTCTTAATTAATTAATGTAAATAAAAGTCCTAAAATTACTAAGCTAAAACTTTCCAAATAATTAAGAAAATGTTTGTTTAACACAACAGTAGGCAATGACAGCACGGATATTAATTAGTCTCAGTTGAAAACAAAAATAATAAACGAAGGATTAGATTTGTGATCCCTGATGAGACTCTCGCGTTTTCAGCATAAAAAAAGGATTTATCTATTCGAAAGTAACTGGCGTACAATAGGAATGAAATGCAGTATTTCAATCGTAAGTTCCTGTTCTGGCAATGTTGAAATGTGAAACTTCAGGCGAACGTATTTATGCACACCTTGTTAGATAGGTATTAGGCTGCCATCGAAACCAGTACTTTAATGTTGTATCTAAGATGATTTTTACAATTTAAGGGCTACTTTAAGTGAATTGTGATGAATGTTTGGCATGCCTTTACATCCTTGAATGATGAGCAAACTTTATACAGATTCGAAGAGAACAAGCCAGAGTTTACTTTAAGCAAGGTTCAGAGCACACCAGTTTAATAATAATACAAGAGAAATTATTACGACCCCACACTTTTTGGGTAGGTCAGACGACGAAGATAAGATAAGGGAGACAGAATCCAGTACAGACAGATACAAATATTCGTTCTTTCCACCGACAATTAGGAACCACAACAGTTATAAACCAAAGCAATAATAATAATGGTAAAAACAAGTGAATTACAAGCGAAGACAAGATTAAACGCTCCGTAGTCATAAGGTATATTTGTAGATGCATGGGCATGCTAATGTTAGTTGATAGTATATGCATTTGTATGGGTGAAAGTTATAAAGGTTTTTGCATGAAAATGTACGCGTCTGTGGGTCGAGATTAGGATAAATTTGTTTGATTTTGCACGTAGTTTAATTCTCTCCCCCCCTCCCCCCCACATGCCCTTATGGTGGCTTGCGGGGTATTATGCAGATGTAGATATCCAGTCACAACAAATATTTGGTTCCAAAAAGTGAGTAGAAACTCACAATTCAACCTTAGATGAGATGTGTTCAAACAACACTAAATTTAATGCCCAGAATGCAAAATAAGTTCTAACTCTACGATTAGCACCATTGAACAGAGAAGATAAAATTTAGAGGAAATTTAAGCTGAAAAATAAATTAGGAATTTTATTTATTCATAAGAACGCCGAAAAATACAACACCAAGTGATAATCGGATAAAGTAAAGATAACAGATTAGCAATTCGGCATTAAACGAGGTACAAATTTAATGCCCCCTGCCGAGAGCTTTGACGAAGATAACTGTTCAAGTAGAGAGGAGAATAGAATAACGAGGTAAACGTGTAGAAGGGCATTCAGGACACTCAATTCACGAATCGCCGTACTTTCTCCTGAAACTCCCAGGAAAGGCGCAGGACAAGAGAAATGAATGGGATCGTCCAAACTCGAGGATCGCGCTCATTTCTGCACTTTTATAGCCGCCCTAACATTTGAATTGTGCCGCGATTACCCCATGAGACATCCAATGGAGGCGTAAATCGTGGGAATTGGGTATCTCGAGATATAATATGGTGTGAATACCTTCTAGTGTGGTGGAAGGAGAGGGGGGTTTGGCTCAGCTGCAGCGGCGGCAGCAACTGGTGGCGATGGCACGGAGGGGAGACGGAAGGCTTGGAGGAGCGGCAATCCGCGCCGCCTGCCGCTCACGCGCCATTAGTGAACGGACTAACTCGTCTTCGGGAACAATTGCTATTGACCACCCTCAATGGTTTGTGATCTAAACTCATACATTATTTGTTTAAAAAGTACTGGGAAATGTTTCGAAAAAATTTATTCATTTCAGATATTGCTACAATGCCTCAAAGTTCTTCGAAGTACAACCCTTGAGCGTCGACACACCATTGCCTTTTCCACGACTCGAAGGGTCACTGGCAGGCAAACGACCTGGCAAATACCTGTGACATTTTGTGTACAACATTTTGTCAGAACATCTATTTCCTTTAAAGCCCCCAAAATTTCGGAGTGTAAGGGGACGTCTCGGAATCCCGGTCAAGGCGAATGTTTTTTACACTCTGAAATTGTTGCATTCTATTTTCAAAAATCCCATTTAAAAATTAGAGAGAAAAAGGCCCGAGTCGACAAACTATTGCTAATTCCACTAAATACCTAAACTTGGGGAAGAAAGCAGTCACGAGTCCCACCTGTCATGTTATGCCATCTAAATTGACAATTAAAATTCTCTCAAGAGTTTGATGTTGATACACTTGTTTATAAAAATAGGTCAGATTATGGGAGTAAAATTTTTCAAATGGATGAGGAGAAATTACTAGAACGTAGTGTAGAGAGAAAAGGAACGGGCGAAGATAGAAAATATGCCATTCAATAAACATATAATCATCCCCATTTGGGTGGGAAACAGCTATGCCCAACTAGTAATCACATCACATCCTTGACTAACTCTGTACTATATAGGGTAATTCATGTTTTTCGTTACGAAAATAGAAAAAAATAGAGTGAAGACTTTTTTAGATATTTTAGTACCCTGGAAGGGTGTGTGACTTTGTGGACCTCGAACGAAATTAAATCTATGATATAGGATAAATATAGGAAGTTAACTGAGGTAATTTTTGTCTTGAACTTATGTTCACTTATCCATGAATTTCATTAGAATTTCTTTCTTATTGAATTATTGGTGTTCGAATAAATTGATCCAAATGTTCCTCAAAATAATAATTGCAATTATAAATGAAACAGAAAGCACTTACACGAACAGCCAAGGATGGAGTAACCTAGTGTACATCAATGGAGCGGGGAAGACTCACCTGCAAGAAAGAAAGCTGTTGTTAAAAATATGCAGTAAGGTGATGCAAGACACCGCGAGGGTGTGTTGCAGGGGGTGAATACAAACCAGATTAATTTTGTCTCGAATATAACCCTGCCGCGGCCGGACAATAATATTCTGATCCCTTATCGTTCGTGGAAAAAATGACATCTTAAATGTATCTGTTCTATACTTATTCACTCTTAATCTCTCTCTTTATTTACATAAACTGTCCTACCTTAGTATGATGAAGACCATGACTTAGAATGAAAAATATTATGATAAAATGGATTGTATCTTAGAATGAATTGCTTATTCCCGTGTTCATTCGGAAGAGTCCGAGGATTGAATTGGAGCTGTTCTCTTGGCTACCCCATTCCCTGCCATTTTTCTCATTCATACATTGGCATACGTAGCTCCTTGCAACAATATTTTGCATTCAGTGCTTTTTAGAATTCATCCTTGACATTTCTCCGCATTTCTTTCATTTGCTTCCATAATTACTTCCACTTCGTATTTTTAATTTAAGCACCGCTAGAGTGTGTGACAGGGGGTGAATACAACCTAGGCTTATTTCATTCAAATATGATCCGATCGCGCTTGGAATATGTTATTCTCATCTCTTATCGTTTGTGGAAAAACGACAACTTAAATTTACCTGATCTACGCTTGATCTCTCCTACCGTATTACGATGGCGGTAATAATTCATTTTCCACATCACCTCTAAATAGAACTCCTTCCAATTCTTGCTTGAGCTTCAATTTGTAAATTTACCTTCGCTCCATGAGCGATTCCCAGCCTAGCTGCTCTAATATTTTGAATACGGTACTAAGTGTACCATGACAACGTTTTACAAATCCAGATCCTCTACTTAGCACGCGACCCATTTCTGCAGTCAATCCAACTTTGTGAGGATTCCATACACTAGCAGCATATCCTAAATGAGGCCTAACTAGCGAAAGATAACATTTCACTCTGACTTTTTCGTCACATTTGACAAATACTCTTCTAATAAATCCTAATTTTTTGTTAACTTGTCCACATTTTCCCCGTACGCATTTAATCTAGGAGAGATCGTGAGTGAGGAAAACGCTCAAGTATTCAATCGAACCTACACATAACGTTTCGGTGTTCCTGATGGAACATGTTTTCGGGAGAGAATCGCTGTTTTTCCAAAAATTCAACCTTATTCTCTTTTACCCTTTAGCCGTTATTCTCTCCACAATCAAAGATAATGGCAAAGAAAAACAAGAGATACTTTTCAAATCAGGCTTTTATTAAGTGAAATGCGGTAGTTGTATCTTATGTCGGCCTGACAGGAAGACATTTCAAGACACAAGCCAAAAAACACTATAACTGTCACAATAATCAGAATTTCAATTTTCTCTTTACAAAACATCTAATAAAATTTAAACATAATAGGAATGTTTACCCAAAATGCTGCATTTACTTCCTAAAGGATTTAAAGTGGACCCTTTCCAGCAAATAGAGATAAGAAGGCAACTGATACCCCCCAAAAACTACCCTTTGTTACAAGCTATTTTACCCACAATCCTCCCCACTTCTATCTAAGGAACAAGCCTTGAAGGAAAAACAAAACCGACACTTCTACGCGTCGCCACTCATTCCCATGCCCCTTCAAACCCACTCCAATGCCCTTTTCACAGCCACGACGCTACCACCTCTTCGCTTGCCCAAATAACTCCGACATCCACCCACAACCCTTCAACATCCCACCCTAAAACTATAGCCATCTCCCTCCCTCCCCTCTATCCCAAGCGTATATATTCCAGTGCCGTATGCAAATGAAAGTCTTACTTGATTATCCCACAATTCATTCAAACGCGTCGTATCTTAGAAAAGAACACTGTGGAAGACTACAAAATATTTTAATAGAGATATCAAATATTTACACGAAGTAAAACCTAAAACCATAGAGTCTATCTTCCCTCCTTAGCGTAGTTACTATTTTACCCTGCGGTCGTTTTTTTCATCCCTTCTCCATACCCCCTAGGTTCGTTATTGCGTCTTTATTATGCACAGCCAGTAATGCTATTATGCCACCCGCAAACAGCAGACTATTTATCCTTTCTCCTTGAATTTTTACGACACTTATTACTTTCTTCCTTGATCTTGTTGACTTTTTTTCGTATTTTCAACGGTAAAAGTATTGCGTTAATCAATAAAGTGAAATGATCGATCAGTTAAGTAGAAATGAATTACTCAAGGAAATATCAACCACGCAGAGAAAATCTATAATGCTTCACATATTTTAATCTTTAGTAAACTTCTGGTTAATTATAAATGTTATTATAGGATAGTTATGCTTTCCAGTAAGATAATAATATAATAAATCAACCATAACTGCTGAAAATTTGCATATTCGGAATGTAAAAATGCGTTTGAGATGCTAAATGGAAGTCGAAGGATATTTGGCAGGAAATTCTAGGCTAAAAATTATTCGGACTGAATGTTACGGTTGAGGACAACGTTAATCGCCACTTTCCAAAGGGAATAAAAAAAAGGGAAAACCATGACAATTTTTTGTACAAAACTTCCCCAATGGCGCTTTGCACCGTTACTCTTTTTTTTAACCGAACTATGACAAACATGCCTTTCAAAAAGTGAGAATAATATCTACACCCCGCGAGCATAAAAATGAAAGCGCCGTACGCTGCGAAAGTACTTTGTTTCCAAGCATCGTGTATTTTGAAATGTTAAACATTGTTTTATTTTCCTAAGCCTTTTTCATGAGGCTGGGAAAATAGTGTAAATCCGGTCAAAGGGGTCCGGTCAGGGTTGCGATGGAGATGAAAAAGGGGAAAGGAGAGAGGGAGGGAAGAATGGAGGGGAGCGATGGGAGGGCAGTCGGACACAAAGGGACGTTCCGCATCAAATCCTTTGAAGCAAATCGTTTTACGGGTCGCGTATTGTTGTCCTCCCCCTCCCTTTGCGGCCCGCCCGCCCGATAGACATTGACGACGTCGGATGGAATGCGATCTCAGGAGTCAATTGCTCACGCCGGGAACGACACCATATAAATGCATGCATTAATGACACGGAGGTAGAAAATTGATACATTTATTTTAGGAAATCCCTCGGGTCGAATAACATTACAGTTCAAAATTCCAGTTTGAATTTCTCTCTTCTTACCTCTCCCTAAATATTATGCAGGCAATCTACTTTCTCCTAGTTTATTTTCAGCTCCATAACCTTCTTTGTTCCCATGAAGGTGAGCACTAATCGATATTAACCGGCATGGTACAACAAACCCTGTTGAAGGAAGATTTTGGACATGAGAGATGTTTGAGGCCGATACTTTGTGGAATTCCATTGTATTTGCACAAGAAATATTCGAAATAGCTATGCGTTTCCACAGGATAGATTTCTTTCAATCCTGTGGGAACGCAAAGTTATTTTAATTCTTTCTTTTGCATTATTTTTGGCTTTCTTTAATGACTTTTTCTTTTCATCTTTTCAATACTTGACGCGCTCTGCTAATTTAGTGGATTGTTAAAGGCGTAAAAAATTTAAAAAATTATAATATAGTAGTCATGAATTCTATGGTTTCAGGCTCAACTTTGTGGAGGTTCATTTTCGTTTAAAATGAATACACTTTGTAACTTCCACACAATTTTTATTCGTACTACCGGTTTCAACGCTTCGGCGTCATCATCAGGTACTTCAGGACGCCGAAGCGTTCAACGCTTCGGCGTCCTGAAGTACCTGATGATGACGCCGAAGCGTTGAAACCGGTAGTGCGAATAAAAATTGTGTGGAAGTTACAAAGTGTATTCATTTTAAACGTATAATAGTCATATTCAAATTAAAACTTATACGTAGCACTAGCGAAACCACTATGAGATTCCTACTCCAAGAACGTTTTTGTACTTTGATAACCACTTGAATTAGCAGTTTCTTTTAACCTTCCATATTCGTTATCACAAGGCCCATCATACAGATTAAGGTTTGTGTATTGGGGTAAAGTTTATCGCTTAATTAACTCATTGCCCATTGGATTAAAACTATTCAATATTTTTAACCGGCCTTGGCCTTTACTTGTAGTTCTTTAATACAATCTTACCGAGAAAACTGCATTGGCAAAGTATAAATCCAATTAGCTTCTTTTTCATCCTAACACAGTCCACCACAGGCTTCTGTCTCAACTTCTCCTTCAAAGATCCACATTAGTCACGCTTTTCGGTCTATCCATTTCATCTTCAAGACGCTTTGGCACTGCATTCCCAATTCATCAAACCTTTTTTTCCTCTTTAAATCCGATTATCTTTAAAAGTCTTCGCCTTGAATGTGAGGGGATGTTAATTCCTTGCAAGAGCTTTTATGTACAGTGTTTTTTCTTATCCCTCGTCTTGCCACTATTGAATTAATATATTATTTCTACAAATACAAAGTCCTCGTCACTTTGAGAATCTGATTACTTACTCTCCTCTCATTCTTCAACAAAAAATGACCCAAAATTTCTGAAACATCTGTTAACATAATCATGAATTCAGTTAGTGATTACGGTAATGTGGGCATAGAACGCATCAGTATAGCGTGACAAGTACCACTCATTTCTAAAGAAATTGAAAAAGGCGGGGTCATATTTTCTATAGTGAAAAATTTGGTGTTTTCCCGGCGTATCAGCTGCGTAAATTCTTCTCGGGTCCTCCACCGGGTTATATCGTCCATCTCGGCCGACGTTTCGATGTCCGACTCGGTCATTTCAGAAGCCCTGATGACAATGACCGAGTCGGACATCGAAACGTCGGGCAAGATGGACGATATAACCCGGTGGAGGATCCGAGAAGAATTTACGCATATTTTCTATATATTTCCTTTAGAAAACCAATGGCCTTAAAACCAATATTCTGATGGCGTACCTCAATAAATAGACACGTACTAAATTATTTTACAAATGAAAGCTTAGACAGTCATACCATAATTAATTCTTAATCATTCCCAGCACTACAAGATTATTTTTGATTTAAGATTTATGCATTTAAAACTGTAAATTGATTTTTAAGGCGTAATTTTTCCAATAATTTAAGTGACAAGGGTAAACTTTTCTCAGATCTTACGTGGAATGAAATCAATGTGAAATGGATATTGTATCGCTTTATGCTTGCTATAAAAATTGAAGAAAATACATTTGTACAGGAACTGGAAAAGTAACTCTTGACATAAAATCATTAATTCACTTTTTTTTAATTATGCCCATGCTTCGGGTTCATAATTACCTGCTTATCTTATACCTATTGAAACGTTGAAGATTACCTAGATCTAGTTTTTGACTTGGTTCTAGTCTAAGACGTCGTATGGCAAGCAAACATATACAAGCTTCGCCGATTTGACTATACTTTAAAATTGCAGAATGATCATTTCAAGACATTAGTGAGATCTTCTAGCAACACTGCCATCTTTGTGATGAAGCTGGTAGTAATGCAAGATATGATTTTATTTAGATAATTTAGTAGCCTGCAATCAACCGCTAGGATGTGAGGCAGGAGCTGAATACACACCAGGCTAATATTGTACCGAGTAGACCCGACCCTACTGCGGTCAGAATATGTATTTCTAATCCCTTATCGTTCGTGGAAAAAATGGTATCTTAAATCTGTTCTACACTTAATCTCTCTAATTTTATTGACATGATTTTTACGACTTTAGTATGATGGGAGTAATAACACATTTTCAAAATCGCTGCTAATGAGACATGCTTCCAAATAGTGGAAGAGCTTCAGTCTGCAATTTAACCTTCGCTCCGTGAGTAATTTCCAGACTAGCTCCTCTAATATTTTGGATACGCTACTATGTTTATCGTAAAAACACTTTACAAATCTAGCTCCTCTACGCTACAAGCGATCCAATTCGGCAATCAATTTAACTTCATATATAACTGTAACTAATATACTAAAAGCAGATTCAAAATGAGGCCTTTCTAGCGAAAGTTAACATTTCTCATTGACTTTTCATCACATTTACCCAATACTTTTCTAAAGATACCTAATTTTTTTGTAGCTTTTCACATATTCCCCGTGTATATTTCATGCAGGACAGATCGTGAGTGAGGGTGACTCTTTAAGTATTAAATCAAGTCAACACATTCCATTTCGCCGTTTTCGGGAGGCATTTTTTGCGAATTCAACGTTTTTATTCAATCTTAAGGAAGAAAATTTCTTAGGCTCAGCCCAAACTCATCAGTTTTACGTAGGATATGAAGTGTATACCGAAAACCATCTCCATAAAATGAGTTTTGCGTTGGTTTTTTTCTGTATCTAAAAACCAGTTCCAGTTCAGAACGAACAAATCAAGATCATGCTATGAGATACGTCCCTTGTACACACACCGAAATACATTAGACAAAGTTGTTCCATTTTTACAACAAAGCTATCAAATATATTATTATCTCCATAGTACTAGGGTAGGAGAGATCGTAACATCAATAAAATTAGAGAGTTTAAGTGCAGAACAGGTAGATTGAAGATGTCATTTTTCCTAAGAACGATGAGGGATCAGAATAACATTGTCCAACTGCGGTAGGATCATATTCGGGTCCAAATTAGTCTGGCATGTATTCACCCCCTGCCATACACCCTAGCGGTGCCTTGCAGGGTACTCAAATAAAAAAAATATTTCCAGGGTAATCAGTTGATACTGACACCGTCCTTGATCCGTACCAATCGGGGGGCTGTTAGTAGGGTGGCTAAAGTATTGAATTGATAACCTGAAAGTTACTGGTTCGAATCCCTGTAAAGTAATTGCTCCACACTACTTAGGTAGATCAGACCACAAAGATAAAATAAGGGAGATGGATTTCTATACATTTCGATTCAAATACTCATTCTTTCCCAGAACAATCAGAAATCATAATATTAAGAAACCGAAGTCACTTAAGAAATATTAAAACATTTAATTGACAAGTCGGAATAAAATTAAAAATTGCAAAGATATTAGGTTTAAATGTAGGTACATGTATATATTTGTTGGCAGTTTGTGTGTTTGCATGTGTGTGGGGTGAAAGGGTTTTTGCACGAATGTATACCATGTTTGGTTTTTGGACTATAAATTTGTGGCTTCTGAATGCGGATTTTTTTGTTTCTAAATTACTAGTGGTGCCCTAATACCCCCCACCACTCGCCCTTGCGGTGGCTTGCGGGGTATTGAGTAGATGTTGATGTACTACTACCCCGTTACACACCCATAAAGGACGCTTTATTATTGACCGTTGGTGCGTCATTGAGCGTGGTGAAATTGAGCGGAGAGCAAAGAGGCACCCGAAACAATAAGCAGAAAGAGGATGTCTAGGAATGAAAGGGCCATGATAGGGGGGGGGGCAGAGGGATGGCACGAGGCCCTTCTTAAAAGAACGCGGGAGAGCATTCAATGGGAAGAGAGACTCGCTTTCTTCGTCTCCGTTGATTTAAAGATCCCTTCTTGGCCTCATCTCATTCTTTATTTCACTCTCTTCGGAAGCTCGCGTCTTGGAATTGCTTATTGCGCCTCCGATATCCTTCGATCTGAAGTTTTTCAGATACTAGGGGTTACAGGGTGAAGGTTTTACGATAATTGCACAAGAAATTTATGCTCAGAGAATGCGAAAACTTGACGACCACTATTTCTTTGGTTTGAATCTCATCACTGATTCTCTTAATGTTTTATGCCAGATTCCATCCGTGCAATGCCTGCTGCGAGCCTTTCGCCGATTGTAGTAACACATTTTCGATAGTTTACTCCTCAATTGAGATATCGTCGTATCTTTCACACCAAGTAAACAAGTGTAAGTAAGATTTGAATTCGATGGCTTGAGGATCTCTTTTGTGTAAATTCATGATCATAGGATAAAAAACATAGTATTTTTCAAAAAGGGATAAAAAAATGACCTGGAACATTTGGGAATAAAAATAGTGTATTACCGGACATTTTTTTAACGCAAATATCTTTGTGAGTTACCTCTGTTAGGAGTTTTATTGTCCATCAACAAAGTACACTTGTAAACTCTGTATCTTCCCCTTCCCCCATGTTCATAGTCCTTTCCTTCCTGCACATTGTCTCTTCCCCTCCCCCGTCAGCCATTGTACCATGCCACGCCCCTCCCCCACGCGGTCGCCTCCTCACCGATACCTTCCCTTTTGCCCCCCTCCCTTCCCGCCGTAAAATCCCTTCCATAGCCGTTTCCTCCCCCTTCTAACGGAAATATGTAAATGTCTGTACCATGTACGATTTAATACCCGATAATGTCGCCTATACTTCGAAAGTGGTAGAAATATAATAAATATTTTTGTAAAAAAATACCAAATTTATTTATTCAGTAAGTACCTTTTAATAAGTTTGATTATTTGAGAAATCCAATACTGGATTCGAGAAAAGAAGTGTTTTAAAAATTTTCCTTAGTTAAGTCTTTTTTTTTTAGCGATAGAGTAATAAGTATTTTTTTATTGAGAGTTCAACTATCTCCTTTAATTAAATGGCTGTTGCAATCAACTTACACTTAATTATAACTACAGTTTACAACCGACTGTAGTAGTTCACTAGCGGTAATGATTCTTAGTAAGGGAAGGTACTACTTTTAGGACAATTCGCTCCACTATGAACATCATCATTAAGTGTGGAGCCTGTTGGCAGTGAAATCTTCTCCAAAACGTTTGGAGTGGTGATTCTGATAATCCAGAAAAATTATTTCTCTAGAAAATCAATGGTTATGCTAAATAAGAATATCTTTTGCTAAACAGCTAGAGCTTTATATTTGTGCATGGTCTTATAAAGAGTACTACTAAGTAATTTCTTAGGATGTGGAGGGTATACATTTTTTTCTAACGTAACAGAAAAGCCATCAACCGTGTATGGCAATGCCTCCAAGTTTTCATCAACGGGAGTGGCCAGAGTCATTGAGTGAGGAATATCTAGAGGACTCACGCTATAAGGATAAAGTGTAATGCTTTTCTTCATAATATCAGTGGCCACTAATTGCCACAGAATGGCACGGGGCACCATCCCCCACCGCTCTCGGAAATTGCCACGGGAATGCCGCGAGACGCGAAAGAACGAAGGCTCCTTTCCCTCCCACTTCCCCACTCTCTTTTACTTATTGCCATTTATGGGAAATTTTTCAAAGTAAATTTAAAAAAAACTCATCGCTGAGTTTCCAATATGAAAAGCAAAGCATCGAACCACTTCACATCTTTAATTGAAAACAGTTTACACTCCAAGTCACCAGCCGCTATGCCATTAGATTACTAGCCTCCTTCACCATGTCATCACGCTCTTCAGCCATTTTTCTAGGCGCACACTTTAAACAAATCAAACCACTCAAACTCGCCTGCTTACATAGAAACGCCTTGAGATTAAATTGAGAAATTTGTACCAATAATTTACATAAAATATATACTCGCTTACAGTTACTTCGAAGATATATAGTAAGTGATAATTAAAAGAAAGGATTTAAATCGGCATCGCATTAGAGTTAACTCATATAATTCCGCCATTTGGCAATATTTTGCAACCTTCAATTTTTCATATGGCTATCCTTGTTGTGAGATTTATGATGTCCGGCGACATGTATCATGTTAGATGCGTATTAATGAACTTATTACTATTATAGTATATGGATCATGCTGAATATCACTCACAAAATTTTGGAAATCTCTTTTCATTAATCATTCTTTCAACCTGATGATATGGCTTCCAAAACGGTTCATTATACATAATTAACGCATTATCCGTGCATTCCAACGATCGGATTTTCTTTCATTTTTCCCTTGATCGTCCGAGAATCATCTCTTCCTGTCATCGTCGAATGCGCTAATTACCTATACTTGGAAGACGTGTCTCAAAATACCAACCCTTTAACGGGAAGGCTGAAGAACTAATCATTAAGTGATTGGAACATGCACCGATTCTTATCCAAAGAGAGTAACTACGAGAAGTTAAAGGAAGCTGGTTGCTTGGAGGGGAGGAGAGGGAGATATCCAAGGAGATAGGAAAGATGGATGAAGAGCTTTCTGGTAGGTAATGGCATTTTGAAGGCTTTGACATCAATGTGGAGGGGAAAATCTTAGGCTAACAAGGAAAGGGTAGGAAAAGAATATACATGTTGAACATAATGAAGAGTGGAAGAAAGTATACGTAATAGAAGCGATACTTATCGTAGTGTACGTAGTGTTTTGTTATACGAGGCAAGAAATCATATCTTTGTAAAGACCGTGACCATTCAAAACTTACAATAACTGGTAGAGAATAAGTTCAACAGATTCAGGCTTGAGGTCGTGGAAGTTCATCATAATGAAATAAGGACAATTTGCACTTTTCCACAGTTTATTTGACGTACGACGCGTTTCAACTCACAGAGTCATCATCAGGTACAAGACAAAATAAATAGTAAGGAGACCTTATTTATATGTACAGAAGATGTGGTTGGGGAGGGAGAGTCGTGTAGGGGAGAGGAGGAGGGGGGGGGGAGGAGAGGCGGAGAGGTTATAAAGAGCGAAAAATGCGGGGTTAATGACAGGAAAAACCGCAAAGTGAGGGACAAGGGGCTGGAGTATCGGGAGCGGGTATTGTATAGCAGGGGGTTAAAGGCTTAAGGACATAGGGAAGGAATTATCAGTAGGAGATAGTGGAGGGGGGAAGATGGGTTAAACAGGTAACTTTCTTGGAAGCAGAGCCCACTGCTGGTTTTAGTGGAAGGGATGAGCCACGTGCTGCGAGGGGGGAAGGGGGGGGAAGTGCACTCGTTAATTCTTGGAAAATATGATGACCAGTGGTAGTGGGCAGTGAGACACCCTGACAGGGGGGGGAGAGGAGAAGGTAGGAGGGTGAAGTCATGAAAGAGGAGGGGCAGTAGGATTTTGATTCTTGAGTTTATTAATCGTGAAAGGGATCTTGAGGAGGGGTGAATGGTTCACAAAAATTTGTTCATTTAGGAGAACATTGTGGTCCTCCTGCAGTATTTCCAATTGTTCCAATGTGTCCAGTTTCATCCCCTTCTTCTCCAGGTGGAGGATTTCCGGAACAAACTTGCAATCATGTGATGTCCTTATTAGATGTTTGGCTAGGGGAGACGTTTCATCCCCTGATGTCCAGCATCTCTTATGTTCTTTCACTCTCGTGATGAAACCTCTCCCAGTCTGGCCTATGTAGCACTTTTCACAGGAATCACATTTCACTTTGTACACACCGGATTGAAGGAGGGGGTCCAACTTGTCTTTATTTCTGCATAATATCCTCCCTAGTGTAGAGGGGTTGTAAAGGGAAATGTTATATGTATCTTTGGGGAAACGTCTGGATAATTTGTCCGTGAGGGGACCAACAAATAACAATTTACACCACTTTTTTGTATTGTCTTTAGCGGGCCTAAGAGGGTAAATTTTGGAAATGGCAATTCTCTGGAGTTTTTTCTTTAGCATTTTCATTATTAAATTTGGATCATAGCCGTTAGATGATGCTATGGATTTTATAATGTTGAGTTCCTTATTGAAGTTGATTTTTGTGAGGGGTAAATTTACTAGTCTATGTAACATCGCATGGAATGCGGATAGTTTATGAGCAGTAGGGTGACAAGAATCAGATGGAATGATAAACTCGTATCTTTTGATATAAAAAATCTATTCACCTCTGTACCCGTCCAAAAGACCTTGTCCCTCGTTCAAAAAATACTCCAACAATCAAAGGTGGAACCGATAATGTCTAAAGAAATTCATTTGCTCATGGAACTATGTGCTAATCAGAGTTATTTTCTATTCAACAAAAATTTTTATCACCAAACAGATGGTCTTGCTATGGGATCCCCTCTCTCACCATTATTAGCTGAAATATTTATGGACGACTTCGAAAGAAACCTATTTAATTCCAACCACCCCCTTTTAAAAAATATCTTCTATTGGTATCGCTATGTTGATGACATCATCTGCTGTTGGACAGGGAGTGAGAGGCAACTAAATTTATTCCTAAACATACTTAACCATCAACATCCCAAAATTTCTTTCACCATGGAAATAGAGTCCGATATAGGTCTAAACTTTCTGGATCTCACGATAACCATTAAAAATAACAAACATAACTTTTCAGTATTCAGGAAACCATGCTATAGCAACATTATCATTCCATCTGATTCTTGTCACCCTACTGCTCATAAACTATCCGCATTCCATGCGATGTTACATAGACTAGTAAATTTACCCCTCACAAAAATCAACTTCAATAAGGAACTCAACATTATAAAATCCATAGCATCATCTAACGGCTATGATCCAAATTTAATAATGAAAATGCTAAAGAAAAAACTCCAGAGAATTGCCATTTCCAAAATTTACCCTCTTAGGCCCGCTAAAGACAATACAAAAAAGTGGTGTAAATTGTTATTTGTTGGTCCCCTCACGGACAAATTAGCCAGACGTTTCCCCAAAGATACATATAACATTTCCCTTTACAACCCCTCTACACTAGGGAGGATATTATGCAGAAATAAAGACAAGTTGGACCCCCTCCTTCAATCCGGTGTGTACAAAGTGAAATGTGATTCCTGTGAAAAGTGCTACATAGGCCAGACTGGGAGAGGTTTCATCACGAGAGTGAAAGAACATAAGAGATGCTGGACATCAGGGGATGAAACGTCTCCCCTAGCCAAACATCTAATAAGGACATCACATGATTGCAAGTTTGTTCCGGAAATCCTCCACCTGGAGAAGAAGGGGATGAAACTGGACACATTGGAACAATTGGAAATACTGCAGGAGGACCACAATGTTCTCCTAAATGAACAAATTTTTGTGAACCATTCACCCCTCCTCAAGATCCCTTTCACGATTAATAAACTCAAGAATCAAAATCCTACTGCCCCTCCTCTTTCATGACTTCACCCTCCTACCTTCTCCTCTCCCCCCCCTGTCAGGGTGTCTCACTGCCCACTACCACTGGTCATCATATTTTCCAAGAATTAACGAGTGCACTTCCCCCCCCTTCCCCCCTCGCAGCACGTGGCTCATCCCTTCCACTAAAACCAGCAGTGGGCTCTGCTTCCAAGAAAGTTACCTGTTTAACCCATCTTCCCCCCTCCACTATCTCCTACTGATAATTCCTTCCCTATGTCCTTAAGCCTTTAACCCCCTGCTATACAATACCCGCTCCCGATACTCCAGCCCCTTGTCCCTCACTTTGCGGTTTTTCCTGTCATTAACCCCGCATTTTTCGCTCTTTATAACCTCTCCGCCTCTCCTCCCCCCCCCCCTCCTCCTCTCCCCTACACGACTCTCCCTCCCCAACCACATCTTCTGTACATATAAATAAGGTCTCCTTACTATTTATTTTGTCTTGTACCTGATGATGACTCTGTGAGTTGAAACGCGTCGTACGTCAAATAAACTGTGGAAAAGTGCAAATTGTCCTTATTTCATTAACTGGTAGAGAGTAGAAAAATTAGGAAAACTATAAAGATAAAACATAATGCTCTTTTTCATAATATCAGTGGCTACTAATTGCCGCAGAATGGCATGGGGCACCTACCCCTACATTAGAAAGCTTTTTACCCCCGTACTACATTAGACAGCTTTTCAAATAAAGACTATTTTGTTTATTTTTTAATTATCTGACTATCTTTCGAGCTGGAAAATTATTACTTTTTGAACAAAATTCCTATCTATTAATCAAAAGTAGTCACAACGTGATAAGTTTCCATATCGTTTGCATCGATTTTCATTCATTGTCAGTGGTCTTAAAACTTATTTAACTATTGAATACGGAAAATACAGAATTGTGAACTGTTTCCTAAAATCATACGTTAAAGAGAAGTATTTTTACAGTAAAATTATGCACCATTACTTTTCGCCTCCTTAAATAACCTCTTATCAAATAGCTGCCAAAACAATTGTGAATTCTTCTACGCTTATGAGATGAGGCCCATTAAAACAATGTAAGAGGCAAGGTTTTACCAGATTCATTGGAGAAACACTTATTTCTAAAATAAATGACTAAATACATTTTGCTCATTTGTTATAAACATGTATTTCAAATCATCTCGCTGTTAACAGAAATTAACGCAAAATATTATCAATACGTAGGTCAATTAAAAAAACAATTTTTTTCTATTTGAGTAAAAACATGTAAAGCGATTTCTTTTTAAGTCGAAATATTTCATAGAGAGAAAGAACGTGCATTTTTTAGCTCTCATTTGCTCTTTTGAACATTCGGCGGGGAAATCTCACTTTTAATGTTTCCAACATTTTCAGATTATGCTAAAATACATCATTATTTTAGAAATCATCCATTCAACTTGCCTTCCTGTAATTCGTTAAAATGAGGATATGTTGTTTTATCCCCTCGAAGCCCTTTCCTTTGAACTGAGAACCGGGAGAACAACTGAAGAACGCAGATGGCAACGACTGCAACCTATGCTAAGTTTTGGCTAAGCCGGAAACTGTCCCTGCCTTTGATGAGGTGATACTCAAGGGGGAGGAGTAAAAGCTGATTAAATATTTCTGGGAAGCAAACAAGAGTCACTTAGACATGTGAAATAGTACTTCAAATTTCAGTAAAACAAGTGAAAACCCTCCTCAGCCAAAATGCTATCTTCGTTAAATTTTCTTAATCTTTTTCATTATTTCATTCCCCTAATTACAAATTATTTTTCCACAATTCTCCTCATATCCTTCATACTCCGTCCACCAAAACACTCTTCGTCAACAAACGGGAACTCGACAAAGCCATACGGAAAGGTTCTCTGAAAGAAATTAATGACAGACGAGAAAAACCTCATGCCTTGATCATTCCACCATTGCCTGGCAAAAAACAGAGAGGCTTGCGATGATCTTAAAAGGTCAAATAGTTAACTTATATGCTTTACAGTACACCAAATGACATATCGTCTGCTGCAAGCAAAATATCGTTTTACTAAATATATAAATGAATGATTATTATAATATTCCATAGATTTGAAATTTTACGTGGGACATTTTGATCGGCCAATAAAACTCATGATAATAAATTACTACTTTAAAAAAACGTATGAATGTCAAGTCCACGCATAACAAGACCATTAAACGTTTCTATATTCTAGGAATAGGATTTTTCCACTATTTCAATGAAAAAATGCAGCGTGAAATAAGGAAAAGAAACCGATAGCCCCGGAGCACCCGGTGATAACATATGTCAAATAAACTAATTCAGAGGATTTTAGGAAAAAGTCTTTCCTTTTAGGTTCATGCATGTATGCATAATTCATCATTACCATATGGTCGTCGTGATAGTACTAATAGTAAGTCATTTGAAAGTCGTTGCCTATTCGATCCATCGAATGATTGATGCGTCTGACATTGGCTGGATGATATCTCTTGATTTCAAGCTTAGTGTAAGGATATAGTTTCATACCTTTATTGTATTCTACGTTTTGAAGCTCTTGTTTTTAACGCATGCATGAAGTAATTGCATGCATTTTATATTGCATTTTTAGAATATGGCTAAATCGTACACCATTAAAGTAGTTCATAATTCAACCAAATGAAGGATACGCGGAAAACGATGATCCGTATATCGATAGGCAATCGTAAAGAAATTGAAAAAGTATAATTGAAAAATACATACTTTCAACTGTTACTTTAGGTACTTAATTTGCTTCTTAATAATAAGTGGTTGAAAATAAAGAAGAAGTCTTCATATTAGAGACTATCTTGGATTTTACGTATCCTATTGACTCTTCTTCGCTAATGCCATCTACGTTTTACTTGATTTTGTTTATGACTTTCACTGAATGTAAACACAGAACTTCACTAGTAGGGTGAATCCTCACTTTAACAGGGTGTTTGTTGATTTTAGAATCTTAAACACTAAGTATTATAGTGTCAATCTTGTTCCTCTTGTCATTGATATATTTTGATGATTATGAATGTATTACTGTGAATTTATAAATATGTGCTACGTTTTGCGTAGTCATTTTCGTTGATTTTGACACCTTTGTTTGTCTAATTTAAAGAAGTATCAGGGGCACGAAAATAATGTGTTATATTAACTTTTTTTCAGAGTTTGAATACTGATAGTGGTACAGAACAACACTGATAACTGATATTATACGTGAAAGTGAACACCTTTTAGAAAATTTAAAGGTGTTTTTCTCCACAAATTTTTATCCCTATATTACAAGTTTGTATGCCCAGGGACCAACCTCAGATTAATAATATACGGTTATATTTTCGACAATGAAACTTTTCCAAGCTAGACAAAACTTTTGTACCTTTGCAGTCACCAATTAGTAGATTAAGTAATCCTAGATTAGTTCAGGAAGGAAATAGGGAAATGAGGACTAAATGATTTTGTCTCTCTGAACTGATATCTCCCTCACTACTTGTATATTTTACGAATTAATATAGTGATTTCTATAAAGCGGATTTAAACCTGAATTGAGAAACCTAATACTAGTTATCTTTAGACACGGAGCACCTATTTTTAGAGTGATTTCCCAATCTCGTTCCTAATTGTGTGGCTTAATTATCACCTTGAACATGAAAATGGCGACATTGGGAGAGGATATTTTTGAGTTTCTACCAAAGTGGTTTTGTATTATAGTAATGATACTAGTGTTATTATTTCTTCTTTAGCAATATCCTATATCAGGTTACCTGACGCAATTTCAGAATAATTTAAGGGGTTTGCTTATATTCCATTAATAACAATTAAATAATGTAGTAGTTAGCAATTTCTTAGTTATTAAAGATAAGTTGTAAAGAAATATTGCCACATGATCAACCATATTAAGTGATATTATCATCAAAAACTTCATTATTGATATTTAGTTGCTAGAGAGAACCATAGTGTATTCAAGCTTCTTTAGTTGTTTGTTTATTGAATCATTGCCTTCAGACTGATTTGGAAACCGATGGCTATAGAATTCTCAAATCTACGAATGTCGCTGCCATGACAAAAATAGGAGAACTAATATATGAATTGCTGCCAAGGCCACCTTATTCGCCTGATTTGGCTCCATCAGATTTTCATCTCTTCCCCAAGCTCATAAATTTCCTCGGTTGACGGAGATTCTTTTCAAACAAAGAATTAACAGCTGAAGTAGACGGGTATTTCGCAGGCCTGAAGGAATCTAATTTTCGAGATGGGATCATGACATTGAAACATTTCTGGACCAAGTGCTAAGGTGTACAGGAAACACACATTGGAAACTACATTTATATTCCATTCCGAGAACTTTTCTAATTACTCTCGTATTTTTGTGAAAAATGTCCTTTTTTGGTCACGACAAATAATGGTCGAATTAAAAAAAAAACAAATATTTGTTTGTCAAAGCATTTACATATAAATATGGGGATTCATAAAACTCGTTTTTGTATTGGCTTTAAGATGAAAGTAGGAAAAAATACGGTAAAAAAGGAAAGTAGTAAAAAAATTATTAATTAAAAAAACTAATTGATTGTAAAAAATCAACTGAATTCAGGGAGTAATGTTTAAAAGTTAATTTGAGAAATTTATGAAGCTTGATGTCAATTTTTATGAACATGGTTAGAACAGTGAGAGAGTATTACGATAATATCTAGTAGCATTGAAACATCAGTTTAAGGATAATACCTCAGCCATGGCAACAAATGATGAACCGAAATAAATAATTTTCGATATTCACTTAAAAAGAATTTCTGAAAACAAAATATAACATATTTATAGAGATATTAAACACACCGTAATAAAGTTGAGTTAGCTTCCTTATCATTGCGCAAAAGCTGAGTTTGGGTTGTAGATATCCTCAAACTCAGATGACAGAAATGAAATACCGATGGAGTTGGTAAATTTCATTTCTCAACGTCAACCTACAGTGTGTATATTAAATCGGTCCATGAAAATTTTTTAAGGGTTACTGCGGCATTTAAATCTGCAGAAATCCAAAAATATTTCGTTTACTTTATAAATCAGCTTGGGTCAAACTGACAGTTCTTATGGCTTATGACAATCAATTGCAATGTATCACAAAACTTGAAATGATTTATTATTGATCTATTGTATAATAGATATACCGATGAGAATATTTCGATTCACCATTTCAAATAAATGGTCTGTTTCAAAAGTAACGGAAAAATTTCGGACAGATAGAGATACTATTTCAGATATTGCTACAATATGAGTACCTCAACATTCTTTAAAGTACGTGGGTGGTCTGAATAGTTCCTGACATCAGAAAATTTCAGAAAAAATGTCTTGTATCTTTGTCTGTCTGGAACTTTTTAGACCACCCGTGTACAATACATCTCTTAAGCGTCAACACACTTTTCCCAGCGGCTTTTCCATGAGACAAAAGCTTTTGGCTGGCGGATTTCGTAAGGTACTTAGGGGTACGTGTGCTAGCTTATTTGACGGCACTTGGGGTCACATGGTGTTAGTGTCCTTTGACGGAGGATTTCAATTTTGGGAATAGGAAATAGTCTGCTGGTTTCAAGTCGGGACTGTAAGGGGATTGGGGAATCGTCGCGATACCGTTGCAGAAGGTCTTCGCTAGCAGAAAGTCGACTCTGCTTTTGGTCGTCCGTCAAGTCGTTTGGAACGAGTTTAGCGCATATATTTCGCATCGCCAAATTTTCAGTAATACTGGTGTGCACTGCCATGTTATCAATGCTAATACGATCACGGTCAAACTTAACTAAAGATCTGAATTCAGCACTTAAAGCACACGTCAGGAAAAAATTGTTACCGATACTTTTTACACAAACTTGCATGCACTAATGAGAATGCATCTATTACAATAAAATCTGGGAAAAAAAACATGTGTATGAATTTCGGTAAAAGAGTTAGAATGTTTTGAAAGATTCACACCTATATTAGGATTGCTATGACTTTTAACAAGTTGCCAATTTCATTGAAAATAGTGATTGAGACCATTGGCCCGCCGAGTTGTCACACCTTTAAAGAAGCAAATGGCGAAGACGAATCTGAATTTACTGCCTAAATTTCTTTCCATTTATATTATTGAATCTAATGAGAGAAGCAATTTGTAGCCATCGAGGGAATTCCAGAGACCAAGTGGCACTTTCCATTCATTCGTTAAAATCTTAAACTCGTACATCGTCTCCACCCATGTGTGATATTTAATGGATCAATTCCCCTGAATATTTATCTCGACCTCATGCCTCCTCCGTCAACCGCAATCGAGGCGCATGTAAGCAGAACCAAATACACGGTGAGCGTGTGCTTAGTATTAAAACCCAATTCTAGATCGATTGTAATTCAAATCATTAAATTATTCAGCGTTTATTGCCGGATAACTGGAAAAGGAAATAAAACTGGTTTTTATGTGGAACGACGTCGATTAACCCACAAAAATCCTAATTTTATGTGTGAAATGAAATTGAGAAACCTCTGGTTATAAATGTAAATAATGGACGTCTATAAATTTGAATGAAAAAATCAAAGTCAAATTGATAAAAAAATTAAGTATGAGCGTGTAAAATCAAAAACACGACGAAGTTATGGTAATCATAATTTGAGAAACTTTGTCCGGCACCGAGAAAGTTGATTGAGAAAAAGTTAGTGGTTGAATCAAATGATGAATTGTTATTCGTAATGCTTGGCCATAAGTTAATTAAGAATGAACTAATGGAAAATGCAGAACATATAAAGATTGATGAACATTAAATTTCTCCTTCATCTGTTAGGACATAAGGTCCTGTAATATATAAATCGAAATATAGTACGCTAAGACGGGGCTCCTATATCATAAAAGCTCTGTTGTAACGAAAATGGGACAATTTTAAAGGTCAAGATTCAAACGTGTGTCATTTGAGAGCTAGCTCTTAAAGAATTACGCTCATTCACATGGAATTAAGAAGGAAACCGTCATCCTTGTTCAAACAAAGCAATCCTCCAGAAATGAGACAAATTTTCCTCATTTCATTAAAAAAATGCATAGTGAATAAACAAAAACTTGAGGCAAAAAACGACCGAGTACGTACATTTCAATTAGCCAAGGACCAGTAGCCTTGGCAGTCAACGACGTCAAGGCATATGGAGAAACAAGAGGGTGAGAAGTTGAACTTGACCATTACATTTCAAATGAGGATAAAAATGAGAGAAGTGTAAACTATCAGAGACGCAACCAACTCCCCATATACGTATATTAGGGTCCAAGATGAAGGTGACATTCGCGGATAATGAAAAACTGAAGGACGGGAAGGAGAGATTAGTTATAAAAGGGGTTATACGAACACATTTAGAAGAAATTGCCTCGGCAAGAACAGAGGCGAAATGGACAACGAATACGCATAAGTTAATTTGCGAAAGACTTCAACACGCCACAGATAAAGTCGCATAGTATTTCAACAATTTTTACGTAAAAAAACACGGTGTTCTTTATACACAGGATACGCGATTGGGATAGTTGAAGTGCAATCGATTCGCCTTAATTCTGCGCTTAAAGATATGGGAGTCATAGAGGCAGGAGCATTATGGTAGTCGATGAAAGACTACGAACTTGCTAGACAAGAAGAGAGTGACGGGAACGAGTGAGGGATGGAGGAAGAGCCAGTGGCAAAGAGAGCAAGTGCAGGCGCTGCTGCATAGCGTCTGATGAGAGGCGAATCAAGGAGAGTGGAAGAACTATGGGAAAAGGCGAATTAGAGAAGACATTAGAGAGATTGACATCCGACACACTTTTTCGCAAAAAATCTCCATTTTCAACCTCTGAGTGTGATGATCGAGTGTACTCCAATGTATTCTCTTCGATTACAAATGTGTATTAGAAATAAATATAAAAAATATATGCAATGAAAAACGGTTCAAATAATATATAGCGCCTCCGAATGGGGAGGGTAAGAGTTATTTCAAACTGCATGGTTACATTGCTCCGATCCGATCTCATTATGATATCACGTGCAGACACGGAAAATGGAAAGAAAAAATTTCATTCGAGAGAGAAAGAACTTCGAAGGAAGACTGGAATGATTTATTTCAGAAACTGTCACAGTGAAATGGGGTAGAGTATTCAAATGTTTGAAGCATGCATTTTAAATCATTGGAAGAGAATAATAAGCTCCAGACTGAATGAAATCGCAAGAGACAGACACTCAAGAGTACATGAGTTCACAACACATACCTATATACTTGTATATATACATATTATATATATATATATTTTGAAAGACTACATTCTACATTATATATATATACACACATACATGCATCTTGCACGAAAGTCTCACGGGTGTGGGTAATATTTTAAACGAAGGTGCGAGATATCGCTAGTCAGCAAAATACATACAAATGATACACGTATACCAAATTTTCGGTGGCCAAACCACTGGGGACAAAAGGAAATGAACGTTCTTTTTTTCCTTCTTTCCCCAGAGGAAAACGGCTTGACACCAGAAAATAAGGAAAACGAGTGATTGTCATATGTTTTTGTTTCTTTTGACTAGCGATATCTAGCTCTTTCGTTTAATATATATATATATATATATATATATATATATATATATATATATATATATATATATATAGATGATTTCTTCGAAGTAACACGGAAGTGTTGAATAAAAAACTTAGACAGTAACACACAGCACGAGAATACATAAGAAGAACACTCACAATAATATCTTGATAATTTCGACGGACTCAATGTGAATATATATATATATATATATATATATATATATATATATATATATATCTGATGACGACGGCCGTGCCGTCGAAACGTAAATATCTACTGTAAGTGTCCTTCTTTTATGTTTCTGTGTGTTTAATATTTATTAACCTAGTGTTTGTGTGTTTGTGCGTCGCCGGAGTGCGTCATTTTCAATTTATACATATATATATATATGTATATATATATATATATATATATATATATGTATGTATATATATATGTATGTATATATATATATATATATATATATATATATGTATATGTATATGTATGTACATATGTATATAAAAAATCCAGCAAAATCCCACTCAATGCTGCCGATCGATTGATGAGAGAATACAAATTATATTACATATGTATGATGTATATTTGCAAAACCACTTGTAGAAAATTGCGTTTTTTCCAAAGAACTGTATTCATGGAATCCATGGCCTTGGAAAATGAATCCAATGTTATCCACATAGATTCTCATACCCACAGTCTCTGGTGGGGAGTGCGGTATTATGGCAGGGGGTGCATGTATATAGACGCGAGTAAAAATAAGAAGGATACGGTTTGGGTGGGGGGCAGCAACTAGTGGAGAGTGGACCAAGCCGAGGTGGAAATAGCACACCAAGGGAGGAAGGCTCACGAGAGCGAGCAGACAGACGGAGCGGAGGGAGGCAGGAGAGTGGGCGGGCGGACCACTCCTCCCCCGATTCATTAAATTGGTAATGGAATTACAGTGTAAGGCGAGGGAAGAGGCGAAGGGTGTTGGGAACGGGGAGAGGGTTCCCTCTCCCTCCAGGAGGGGGAGGGGGGTACGCCGGAGTTCGTCGCGGGGAGAAGGCGGGGGTGCTAAGAGTCGGGGTGGGGGAGGTGACTCCCGAGTTCGAATGCAAATGAGCATGAAGTGCGTGACACCCTGGTAAGGGGAAGAAAGCGTGATGGGGAGGAGTGAGGACGGGAAAAAAGGGTATATGTTGCGGGGGGGGAGGGGGAGTGCCAGAGTTTCGTCCGTAGAGTGAGGAATGGAGTGGGCTAGAGTTGGGAAAATAGAGGATTAAGGGCGGAAGGGTGGTGCGGGGGCATGGAGCGATGTGGTGCGGGGAGGGGGTCATGGCGGGGGCGGGGGTCGCGCGGCGGAGAATGGTCGCCTGCTGAGAATAAGCGGTGAATTGAAAGAAGGGCGAGTCGTGGAGGAGGATGAGGGGGTCTTCAGTCGTTCGCCTCAAACCCTCCCACGGGGATTCCCCACCCCACACCCCCTCTCCCCTCCCTAACCCTTTCTTTCTTCCGCGTCTTCTCTCTCTCTTCTCCACGCCCACCCTTTTCCTTAAACACCTATCATCTTCTCTTGCCCCTCTCGACAGTTCTCCGAGGGAGCACTCGTGCTCTTATTTTTCCCTATCGATTCGCCCTCCAAACCCTATTCCCCAACATCTCTCTGCGGGGGTTAACGAGGGACGGGGTTTTGGGAGGGTTGGTGGAGGGAGGGGAAACGGTCGAAGTTGTCGCACTTACGCTGTCAAGCCAGGCTTTCGATTTATGCGTCGAAATTCTCCGAGTCGTTGAAGAATACTGCGGTTCGTGGGATTTTTTCCATATTCATTTTTCTCTCTCTCTCTCCTTCCCTCCCTCACTTCATAATCCCCGATGCGTGGTGGGAGGGGAAAAAAACGTCATCTCTCCTCTCTTAGCTTTGGGTGGTGTGGTCGGGATGGGAAGGTCGAGGGAAAGGGCGAGTCCGGATAAAACAGTCGGAAATGCGCATAAAGAGAGCTATTTGATGGTGTGAGATATATTGGAGGCGCTAGGGCGGAGGGAGTGAAGCTGGGGGGTGGGGCGTGGTGGGCCGCGGGCTGGTGGAAGGGGGGTAGAGGAAGGGAAAAAAGGATGACGTGAGATGTGCATGGCAGTTTACCTTTTTCCTTGAAATATGGCGAGAAAATGAGAGGGCAAAGGAGGAAGGAAAGGAGAGGAAAAAGGAAATATGGAAAATTTGTATTGGCGCAATTTCCGTTGCCTCTAAATAACGTCTGATTACGGGAAGCGGGAGTTCCTTTTCTCCCCCCCCTGCTCATTCTCTCAGTTCTTCCACATTTTTTTTGCTTCGCACTTTCATGCCAGTAGCTTTTTCGTTCTCGAAATTCCGGTTTTTTTTTACTTACCACGGCTCCGGTTTTGCTAATATAAAACTGCACTGGAATGAACATTATTTTTTCACTCTCCCGGCCGGAATTACTGAGGAATCGTAAGTAGGCATTGATTACTCATGCGCTGCTTCTTCCCTCGGTTGGAATGCCAGAGATCAATGAAATTTAAGCAAAAATCTACCACGGATACGAAAATATTATTAAATAATTTTTATATGTATTGAACTCCGATTAATTCGCTTGGTATCACAGGGGTTTCATCCAGGAATTATAAATGCCCCAATGAGCAATATTCATTGGAAGTTTACGAGCATAATTTATTCACAAAATAATGAGTCATTTCCCACTCATTCATTAAACCTGCAGAATCGTCTTGTAGATCGTGACACGCGAATGAAAATGTACGCATACGTATTTTTAATAAACATGATAAAAATCCGATGTCGGTGATAAACTACCATCTGATGATCGTTACATTATTAAATTGGTGTTTCTTTCACGAAAGTACAACTGATTAAAATTATAAAGATTAATTTGAAAAGTGAATAATAGTAACTTTGTCAGTTCCACTGATTTTTGTTTTTCAAATTTTGTAAGTACTCCTTTTTGTCGAATAGTTGACATCTTTAGGTACCTGATGATGTCAACTATTAGACAAAACCGATCATTTTTAAAAATAAAACCCGGTGGACCTCACAAATGTTATATTATTCACTTTTCATCATAAAGTTCCATCAAGTTGAGCCGAAAATCATAAAATTCAATGATTAATTTCTTCACTCACTGAGAGAACCACTATTGCGAAGGGATTGATCACCGTCATCAAGCATCATAAAGTTGTTTACTACAAATAAATTATTGGTATCACTGTCAGCTTACCTCATTTGCGCGATCTAGAATAGATAATCATAGAAAGGCAAGAACAATAGAACTAATGGAATTGTAATTTACATGAGTCAGATAAAATTTGTCAATGCATCCACATTTAACTGCCACACTTAAGAAAAATTTACTGACTTCAGAGTCAGAGTTTCAGACTTCATTCTTTAAACGGTAAGAAAAGCAAGGTCGGGATATCAGGATACCAATGAAAATATCCAATAGCACAATTCTATGTGCAGTTTTCCGTTAGAATCCCTAATGAGTGACGTGTAAGGGTAGGGGTCACGATGTTTGACTCTAACATTATTTCTAGGACAAGCACAATTGTTTGAGCACACACAGTCTGTCCCAAAGTATAAGCAGAATAAATGGGGGGAACAATTTATTGCAGATAAAAGCACAAATTACTTAAATTCTTCAAAACAGCACCCTTATGCATCAACACATAATGTCAGCACCTCTGGCACCAATGGCTTCGTTCAGCCACCTTGTCACAGTCACTCTGACATAATCCAGTGATCCAAAATGGGGTCCATAATCCATTGATTCAAAAACTCAATGGGGATGTACTTTGATGTACCTTGGCTGTACTTGGTCGTACCCAAAGACTCATGTCTCGTCAACAGTAACCACCTATTAAAAAAAATCGGGTCACTTTCAACGAGGTTCAAGGGTTCTAAGGCAAGTTTGTCACATAAGCAGTCTTCCGACAGCACCTTGGGGACCATCTTCGCACACCTTTCTCACGGCTAAATCTTCCGTAAGACTTAAATGCACTGTTGTTTTCTGAATATTGCACCATTCTTCCAGCATCCAGACACTTGGGGGTCAATCAGAATTGGGCGTTTTTCTCACTTTTTACACATTTTCATCACACTGTGTTGTTGATGGATGTCCAGGGCATTCTTCATAGTCAATATCCTCATTAATCTCCCAGAAAATCCTGTGCAAGCGGAAAACCATTACTTGGAACATTTCTGCATCTCTGTAAGTATCCTAAATATAGTAATAGTCTTCAAAATCGATTTTCACAGTTTAACACAAAATGTTATCGCATATCATTGCTCCATGGAAAGTGGCAACGTGTATTTGTGACGCGACCCTCGAATAGGGATTCAGTCTAACAGCGATTTGCAGTCTGTAACGTCCAACAGACAACTGACGCGGGTCGTGTTGCTCTTCCAAGACCTCTCACTACTTTTCCCGCCACTCCAGTCGTCCGCTTTTCCAGGAAAAATCGTTTTACCTATTTTTTTGTGACAGACCCTGTGGTTTTTTCATAAAGTACGATAAACTTTTTCGTAAAGTACGGATTTCAACATCATCAGATATTACCAGCCTCAATACTGAATTGCAGAAGGAAGCTAGATTGATTATTAGATATTTTGTAGCTTACGCTATCATTTCTTGCATTTCATATACCTGTCCTTAGTTTTCTCTTTGATTTTTCCCTTCTATTGAAATGTGCGGTAAATTTCCGTAGGTAATTAAGGTGGGTAGATAAGCTTCACAGTATGCTCAATTATTTTTCTTATTTTTGTCTTCGGTATCTCCTAAAAATCATCTTTTCAACTAATATTTGAGAAACTTCATCAGTCACTCGGTCCGAGCAATTAAATTTCTGTCTTCCTCTATGTTACTGAATGTTAACCTTTTTTTCTTACCCAATTGTCTCCTTTGATATTATGGATTTAAGTCTCCCGTTCCACTTTTAATTGAAAATTTGATGAATATATCTAATTTTTACTTTTAGGTGACGTGCATAATGTCTTATGTGGAACTAAATTTTTAGCTGGCCCTTTATGATAACATATATTTTTGTTGAGCTGACTTACTAAACTAGAAAACAGATAAGAAAAAGTCGGAAGCGTGAAATTTAGACATGATTTTTTGTTTGCAGGTGAAATGTGAGGACACATTTTCTATACGACGTGGATTTTACAACACTCATCTATTCTGACGCTCATGAAGTTAATCATACCATATTTGTCGTTTACCAATTAAACTAAGTGTTTGAAAACAACTCACTTTCTACATTCCAAAACTCCTTCCTGCAGCGCTTGCTAATATACAACTTCCAACACCTCATTAAAAAATTGGAAGGATCTCCACTAAATTAATAAAAAAAGATTCCTTTTTTAATAAAACTGATTTCGTCCAAAAGAACTCATCAGTCGACCTACTTGGCGTCCTCGTCTCTGAAACCTAAACTAGAGAACATTTCTAAAGAGAAAGATCGATATTATGCTCCTTTCACGAAATAAAAGAGAGTGGTGGTTTCTCAAAAGAGGCTCTCACATAATCATTTCATTTTTATTTTCTTAAGAGAAGGACACGATTTTCCTCCCTCTTCCGCCCCGCAGATACCACTTATTAATATAAGTTTTAGTGTTAGTTTTCCGGAAGAAGTGAACCGCCCTCTCTCGCCCACTGCGCCACAGTATAGGACCCCCCCACAGCCTCCCCTCCACCCCGCCTCTCCCCGACCCTCAATCCCTCCTATACACTTTGGAAATATGCGCGCGGGATCACATCCATTCCCGACTTCCGAAACATCCTCTTCCCGCAGGAAGGGAAAGAATAACATGGGGACGTCGCTTCTCTACCTCGGTGTTCATTCCTCTGTTGGATCGCGCGAGAGGGGCAAGTGCCCCTACCGCGATCCTCTCTCCCTTTCGATGTGGTCTCCCTTACCGCGACCCCCCCCCCCTCGGTCTAAACCTAGCTCCCGAGCCACTCGTGCGGCAAGTACAACAAACTGAGACATTCAGTCGGCGCCCGCGCGGAAGGGGATAATTTCAGCTTTCCCTTTGCGCTTGCCTTCGTTCTCAATCCGTAACCAGCAAGACCCACATCTTCCCACGAGGAGCCTTGGTTCTTTTAAAGGTGGAGACAGGAAGACGGGGGGCGTAAAACAGCAGCAAAGGAAACAAGATGCAGAGTGCAAGGGGAGGAGGGGGGGATGGAGGGAAGGAGGAAGATATAAAAAGCCAAAAACTCATCTCGAAGGACTGCTTGCTCTCTTCTGGCTGAGATCGCCACGCGTGAACGAAGGAGTCAAGAGTTCAGTCATGCGGGAAGATGTGTGAACGGTGAGATATGTCTGCGCACTCTCTCGTGAGTGCGGGGATTAGGAAGAGGAGAGGCGTTCGCCCTTGTCTTACGGGTGAGAAGGAACAGGTGATCCGAAGAGACAATACGGCGAGGTGACACCGCTCGAAACGAAAAAAAAACAAGATTTACATAAAAAGGTATTGGAAACAATTTTTTTCCAAACAATTGAGAAAGTAGAGCTAAGAAAGTAATAGTCCAACCCTCATTCAGCGCAGACTAGATTTCATATTTCATAAAAATTTCCGTTCTAAAGCCAATGTGTAAGAAATACATGAATGCGATAAACTTTTTATAAGCACTAATTTTCTTACCGCCTTAAGGATTATATTCCGCTTTAAAAAAACGTTACAGGAATTTCTGTGCAGAATTATCAATTTTTTGGTAGAATAAAATTTTAATAGCTCTAAAATAATGAGACCTTGGCATTTTTTTGAAGATTAAAAACGACTATGAAAAATGAAAAGCTTTAATTCTATTTTGAAACCCACAAGACATGCCATAGACAAAACTTGTAAATTTTGATAAACCAGGTTTATGTTCGACTCTTGCCGTTCTTGGAAACTAAGCGCCCAATCGAGTACAAACCGACACCGGCACACGGAATTGTTTTAAGTATTACTTTGCTAAATGTTTCATTATATTATGTATATTCAAGCGAATCCAATTCCAAAAGTTTGTTAATTTTCAAAGAAGGATTTAGTGAAGAAAATAAACATGTTTTGGGGTGTCTCACCAAAATGGACGGAAGAGAACGAGGAATCCATGTTGTAGTAACTTGGGAGTGCGGTCAAACACAATTTGTGACATTCTCTCCAAAACATGAATGGACCAAAATAGCTCTGAATAAAAATTGTGATGCATTTTCATGGTTGCGAGTCAACAAAAAACAAAGACAGACACCGACCAAATCCGAAATAAAATAAGAGCGAAAAAGAGGAAGTGTGAAATGCAACATACTCTCCTTATTCTTCCGTTCAAATTGATGTTAAACCGCTTGAAATGTCATCCACAATAATCACTCATGGAAGTATGTCAAGAATTTCATTTCAGCTAAAATTTACAACAGCCCGTGTTCCGAAAATATAACAAAACGAAAGATGTAACGGGAATAGTTCACAGAATAAATGGAATTCATTTTCGCCAAATGTCACGTGCGACGGGATTGGCCATGGATATGCAATCTTCCGAAAAGGAAAAAAAAATAATATCCATCCTTTAAAGGAAAAATTACTTGTAAATTATTGAGCCTTAAAAAAAAACATAAACATGAAATGTTAACTTAAAATTTAAAGAGATATTAGACCAAAAAATATATTTGGGAAGCATTTTCATTTTCCCTGCGGGAGTATGTTATAACAGCAACAACAAGCAATATATCCCTGTGAAGCTCTCTCAGAAGGAAGACAATTTGTTCTTTGTGAAGGCCTTTAATTGCTACAGTTGATCTTGAATGATAAAGCGAACTCTTAATCATCTACACACCATGGATTTTCGTTAATTAGTGAGCTTTTTCCGTCTTTACCTGCTGAATTTGCGATTTAATTGCAATAACATTAAGAACACGTGGATGGAAATAACTAATTTTAAATGAAAGCGGTGGTGCAACATTATTGCCACTACGATATGCTCTCTTATGCTTCTAAAGACACTGTCTTTCGAGGTGAGAGGGCATAGTGAAATGGAATTTATGTTGCAACATTATTGTTTACGGTAGACATCTATCAGCATACGAGTAGAGTCAGCAAAATTAAATTAAACTTGGGATCGTTCATTACGATTATTTCATCGTACTTAATAGCATTGATTTTTCCTGGAACACACTCTTTTGCATTAATTTATTTCCTTTATCAGTTCTTTATATCTTCCATCTCTGTCTCCCATCTCATTCTTTGGGCGCTCCGCCCAAGCAGCCTTCCTCTACCATTCTTATGCTACATTCTCCCTTCATTGACGTCATTGATGTTACCAATACCATATATGTACATTAATATCATACATATATTCAACCGGAATGTGCATATCAAACTTCTAAAGGCTCATAGTCAAGTTGACATTAGCAATAGAGTTATTGGAAATCAATTAAAGGAAAAAAATTGCGACACGCTTGTGAATAAAAAATGTCAGAAAAATCAAATTATTCAACTCAAGATTGGTTTAAATAAGATGACTGTCCAGAAAGTAATTTACTATTGCGTGTAGCGAACGAAGTAGTGGGGGAAGCCGAATGTTTGCTGCACTGATACACACACTAGGGCAGTCAGTGGCGTTGTTAGTCTAGGAGTGAACAGCCAAATGTCCATGATTTCCAAGAACTGGCAATCTGTCAGTTCACCTGTCACAAGGCTAGGCCGACCACTGTCCTCGTCGTATTCCGACGGTCCTCGTCGTGAACATTGTTGCGGCCATTTTCAAGCTGAATGCACCAGGCTCACTCAACCTTCACCGGCTATTCCGTGTTCGTACACTTCACAAATTGAATCGCCCATGAATTTCAATTGGCTTGTGACTTTTGCCAATATGAATGTAATCACAGATCACACTTCACAACTCGCGGGATTTTGTATTGCAGCGCGAGTTTTAACAGTAACCTGTGGGAAAAGTAGAAGAAGCACGGTCTGTAAACTACCACAGCAGGATTTTTAATAAGAAAAAGTACGTTCAGACACTAAGGTTGAGGTTCTAGCCCTACCCACCACCGCGCTAGGCCGAAACGTGAGTTACTTTCATGACACTCGTAAGTGAGGGCACGTGTCACTTAGAACTAATCCCAGCGGATTGTGAAATCACAAATTAGGGTGATTTAAGAGAACCAATTACTCTCCCTGTGTCAACTATGTTTTCCCAGTAAGATTTAGAGCCAAAACATTTACGCAACCTATCTAAATCTGAATGGGACCAGAGGCGACCCCGGAAATTAAACCCTCTGATCAGTAGACCAAAAATCTAATCACTGAGCTTCCACGTCCCATATGAGTGAGAGAGGGAGAAACAATTAACATTTTAAAATAAATTCGCCATGATTTTACTAGCAAATTAAAGTGGACGAAATCCAATCGGGAGGGAGGATGAAAGGATACCCTCAGTGGTTGCGACAATCTCAAATGGAGGTGAGACGGAGTAGAAAAGATTAGGAATAGGATCTTGGGCGGGAGACAGGTCAAGAAAAGGAAGGAGGCTCTTGCACTCAGAGGTTCACTTTTGCGGAACAGAGGAACTGGCCGAAAAGTGAACCCCCTCGGACACCGAAATATCGACCCGTCACCACCACTTCCCCGTACTCGGCCACCCTTCGCCGCTCCCTCCCTACTTGCGCCGCCCGTGCCAAATCTCAAAACACGCGCGCGCGGCCAAACTAATCCTGCGCCTTCTCGGATGATAGGGTCGGATTCTCCGCGACGAAGGGTCGCCCGATAGAACCATCGCAGGGTTCGTAGCGTATAAATGCGCAGAAGCCTGCATGACTTGTCTTGTGATGCTTGGGCGCCTGTCGTATAAATGGTTTTGGTTCATTTTTATTCCCATTCTGCGCATAACAAATAACTAATTTATTAGGTGAATTAAGCCTCGGTTTTTAATTAAGTCTTTCTCCAGCAAGTATAAAAATATATACGTTATTTGATGGTTTCATTCCGAATATTTTCCCTATTTCCTTCCTCTCCCATATCTTACCTTACCACTTGCCATTCCCACTTGGTTCTTGCACTCACTGCCACACACATTTTTGGTGGATCGCTGGGTATTAATGTCGATGTCGAGGCATACGGGAAGCAAACGAGAAAGGGATGTGGAGCAGTGAAATGGGGGATGATATCTCGAAAAAGGGAGGCGTTTTGAACGTTCCGGAAAATATTCAGTCTACCCTACACAACCAAGTAACCTTTTCTGGGGCCTACAAAACATCATCCACTTGATTTCCATCTTTGAGTCGTCTTATCTTACTCCCTTCATATTTTGCGAATTACTTCTGTTGCCATTTCTTCCCCCGTCTATTCCTCTTACCCAGAATTCTCTCTCCTGTCATTTTCAGCCTTCTAATATCTTTTATCCATACATAGCCCTTTCCTTCCATTCTCGGAGAATAGAAAGAGGGACTTGAAGTACATTAGTACAAGAGATAAAGTATTTTGCAATAAAGGGAGCTGAAGGAGATAATTTGCAAATGATTAGTAAAATGAAATAATTAAATTTTAAATAAATAATAAATTTTAAATAAATCAGATCATTGTTTTTTTTCTTCTGGAAATGGCTTGTCTAATATTTTAGTAAAGTTACAACTGGAAGTCAAGCAATAGTGAAGTAATTATTCTATGGGCTCACAGCAAATAAATTTGTATATTTTGATTAAAATATTTGTGTAAAAAAATTTAAAATAACTTGATCAGTATGCTTAACTCGCTTATGTTAATGTTCATCATCTTTCCCTCTTAAATTTCTAGAAGCGGTACCATAATCTGAATTTTACAAAATATCTAAATGACATTAAGGTTAGGAAGACTAAATATTATCCATAGTTTCTTTATGATCATTCACTAACACACAGTAACAGAATATGAATAAACATGCGTTTAGAAAAATTTTCTTTCAGGATATTTACTATTTCTTTGATTGACTTCTGATCGAGTGCCTGCTCGAACCTAAAGTCATGTGATTTTGATTCTGAGAGGTTTTTGAACAAGAATGATAGTCCTATATGCCTTAACGACAAAGCATGTGTCGTAAATCGGAATTTTTAAGCCACCGTAAAGAGTTAAGTAAGCAGGGGCAATAATTAATATAATTATTCAATATCAGTGCATCTATAATATCAATAAACTAAAATATAAAATATAAATTTTCCCTAAGAAATATGAGTAGATTGTCGTAATAACATTAAATCGGCGACACTGACGAAATGAGACCAGCAAATAATTAATTCGCTTTGCCTGAGGAAAATCAGTTTCATTACCTAATTAATTAAAAGTGAAAAGGTTATTCAACTGGTTCTCTCTGCCCGCGTTACCAAGAAGCAAATTAATGGCAAACTAAGATGTGCAATTCGTTTAATACACTTAAAATGCGAATTGAATGATACGATTTCAAAACGGGTAGAGTCAGAAACAAAAGAACACGCCTAATTGCTTGCCTAGGCACTCAATTTACCTGGAATGCAACCAATTATAACGATATATCCATAAACGAATTTTCGATTCATATAGGGAATTTCATGTCAATAGAATGATTGATCACGTAAAGGGTAACTTCCTCAATTTAATTACTTCATTAACATTAACCAACTCATCGGGCATCCATCGAATTCATCGTATGGGGGATTCTGGCTTATAATGATCAAATGCCTCATCTGGAAATTTTAACAACGTTCAAAATAGTGAATTGAGGGAACGTATGCGTGTGAAAAAGCGTGGGTGCAGTTCAAAATTATGTAGCCGGAATGCGAATGAGAAATCGTTTCCATTACCACAAAAGAGAATCAAATCCTTCTTAAACATTTAAACATTGCGGCAATTACACTGTTTAAGGTGACTATGAATTCGTTTAGGGAAGAAATAAAATCTATCTCAAAGGATTTAGAACTTTTGCTATGGAAGTTTCTGCAACGGCATGGGATAATTATACGAGACATGTCCAGAAAGTAATTTCCGTTTTCGTGTAGCGTGCTAAGAAGTGGGGGGAGTCATATGTATACTGTATTGACAATACTAGGGCAGTACGCCTCAAACTAAAGTGTTTAAAGAGTCAAGCCGCCTATCGTTTTTTTACAGTTACGGGTCAACATGAACAACACAATTGAAATTCCCGCCAAATTTGAAGACCGTTCATGTGATAAGGCTTTTACTGGCAACAAACTTCAAAGCAGCTGACATCCATCGGGAAATTTGTTCTGTTAACCTACTAAGTGATGACTGGCATTGTTATGCGTCAGTGGTTTTGCTAGTTTAAGAGCGAACGGGCAAATGTCCATGATGTCCCAGAACATGGCCATCCGTCAGTTCATCTGTCACAAGGCTAAGTCGACGCCACTTCGATCCTCGTCGTGAACATTTGTGCGGCCATTTCAAACTGAATTCACCACTTCCTTACTCCGCCTTCACTCATTATTCCGTCTCATTACAATTTGAAAATTGAATTGCCTATGAACCTCAATTGGTATGTGTTTTTTTTTACTTTTAAAAACCCAACCACAAATCGCACTTCACAATCGCGGGATTTTCTATTGCAGTGCACAGACTATTTCCATTTCCCAAAATATGGAATCCTCCCTCAAAGGACACCATCATAGGACCCTACATACATGTAAGTGCCGTCAAAGAAGCATTCAGGCGAAACCATTAGGACCTTCCGGAACCCGCCTACCCTTCGAGTCGTAGAAAAGTCGCTGGTAAAAGTGTGTCGACACTCAATGGATGTAATGATTGAAGAGCTTTGAGGCATTGTAGGGCCTATATCTGAAATAAATGTACAATTTTTTCCCATAACTTTTTAAGATATTCAATGTAATATGGATTTTTTACACCCACATTTCTATGGAAGACGAGTCTTGTTCAAATTTTTTTTTACGTTCCAAGCCCTTTTTGCAATATGACGTCATTTTCCTCTTCAGTGCGCCCTCACAGCTGCTCTTTCACGCCCCCGCACAAAAATACTGTCCATACTTTGCACCCGAGAAAGTTATTCCACTGGGTTGCATTTGGAAAATGTTCTGTTAGTTTGGAAAATTTTATGTTCATTACAATTAATGATGAACATTTGAAGAAAGTAATATTGTGACAGAATTGGCAAAAGTGAGGAATGATATGATAACATTAATGGCAGAATATCAATTATATTGTCCTAAAGCTAAGAAATATTTTTAAATATTCCAAAAACCAACGCTTTTAATAATATTTCAAGAAAGAGTTTCATAATGCCCAAAATTTCAAAAATTCCTTCGTAAGAACACAGGAATTAAAAATAATAAACAGGGATCTTGGAAAAATCGAAAGATGAATATTTTTTCGGGGAAGTGCCCGGCAGCTTAGATCATTTGCAGCGAATCAATTATCCTGTTTTTCTTCGGACTCAAGAAGTTTTCCGTGACATTTTTACACAGATAATATCTACGCGTAAGAATAGTGGTACAATGCTAATGCCGTCATAATAAAAATTCATAGAATTCAACCTGTTTCAGCATTGCATGCCTTCATATTTCTGACGCGTATAGTAGCTTTCCCTACAATGGTTTGCATGAAAAGTATCGCAAATAGATTTGTAAAAATATTAAATTCATTTCGGATATCGCTAAAATTTCTCAAAAACCTTCAAAGTGTATCCCTCGAGCGTCGACACACATTTGCCAGCGGCTTTTCTACGGCTTGAAGGCTCCCTGATAGGCGGGTGTCAAGTTGGGACTCTAAGGGGGCTGGGAAATCGTCGCGATACAGTCCTTGAAGGTCTTCGTAACCAGACTATGCTCTTGGTCGTCTGTCAAGACCTCTGGCACGAGTTTAGAGCAGATCTTTTGCATCAACAAATTTTCTGTGATAATGGTGTGCGCCTTTTCTCATCTTATCTATGCCAATATGATCTGCGATCATGAGCAAACTTAACCGACGCGTCTTCACGCACTCGTCACGAAAATATTGGCATCCATATTTTTTCATACAAAACATGTACGTTGCTTTTTGAGATGATGTGAATGAACACATCATTTAAAATACCATACAGGTGATTCTTACCTTTTCTTGAATGTTCTTAGCAAACTCTCTCTAAGCCCCTGGTCTTTCGTTGTCCTCCACACACCGTAATTCCTCCGTTCATAGGAGGGGAAAGCACACAACGAGCACCCTCTGACTCTCCCCGTTTCCTTTCTTAATATGCGCTAAATCTCTAGTTTTCTTCCCCCTGTATCGTTACGTTAACTTCCCTGCAATGCCCTTCTCTGCCAGGCCCGCTGCTCCCCGCCTCAATGTCGACTCCAAAACTCCACCCCCATTCCCTCTCTCCACGCCCTCCCTTTTATTTCTCATTTACCTTTCGCTCCTCATTCACCTAATCCCTCTTTTCATCTAATTCCTGCGCCCTTCCCACCCTAACCCTTCCCTCCCTGCCGCTCCTCTTTTTCCCACCCCAGGCAACACCCCTCTCTCTCTGCACACTCCTGCACTAAAGAGCGCTCGTACACAAAAGAGTCGCAGGCGCACGAAATTTCCTCCAGCCCCACCACGAAAATAACCTCCAATCCTCCCTCCCACCTTAGCCCCCCCCCCCTCATCCCCGCGAATTCACTCTTTCCCTTTGACTCCGTCAAATTTTCCTATTTACTTTCAATTTCCCTTCGCTAAACACTCTCCGCCGCATGCGACAACCCTTTCAACCCGCACCCCCCACCCCCTCACACTCAGAGAGGCCCCACCCATCCTTTTCACATCCCTTTTCTTGCCCCAACCCTCCTCTACCCCGCCCAACCCCATTCCAGTATGTCCCCACATGAGGAGCCCCTCTTCTCCGAAAAAATCCTCCTCCCATTTATCCCACCGACCACGTCCCTCCTACACCAACTACTCCCCTCTCCCTCACGACCCTCCCCCCTCCTCTACGGGTTACACCACTTCGCGGCCATTTTCGCTTCCCACCATTCACCTCGACCGAATCATCTACGCTACGTTCTCCGTCCCTTCTTTGCATTCTAAACCCCTCCCTTTGGCGTGATAATGCAATACAAAAACGGCCACCCGGGTTCATATTGCATTATTGGACAGTACTCGGTCCTGTTAGAGTCCGCATTGACAGGGTAACATGGCTCTCTTCAACGCACGTTGAATGAGGCAAAATCTCCTGGCCACCACGAATTCATATTTAGTTTAAATGATGCCGAAGAATCGTGACTTCCCGAAGGTAGGAGGAAATTGTCGGCAATTACACTGGAGAATGAGATTCATCCGAGGAAAAAATTAATTTCTTCCCAAAAAGAAAGAGAATCGCATTTCTTCCGGGGTGAAACGTCGAAAATACGTAAGATATTTCAAAGTAACAGACTTGGGAATTTGGGTTCGAAAGAATTAGGTAATCATAATTTTAAAAAAAAATGTATGTGAAGCATTATTTCTGTAGAAAAAATTACCTGTGCACATCAATAATTTCGGTTGTTTAATTTATAAAAGAGTTTAAAATTTATTTTTAATGAAACAAGAACTAGTAAATTAATGCTAAAGACTAACTTCTACATGGTTTGCAAAAAAGGTATAGGGAATACTTTCGGAAATATATTATATTAATTTCTGAAATTGCTAAAATGCCTCACAATTCTTCTATCAGTATATTCCTTGAGCGCCGACACAATTTTTCCAGAAACTTTTCCACGACTCGAAGGCTCACTGGTAGGCGGATCCCTCCTTAAGGGCACGCGTTCGTGATGCCGTTGCAGAAGGTCTTCACAAGCAGACACTCGACTCTGCTTTTGGTCGTCCGTCAGGGTATTAGGGACGATTTAAGTGCAGATCTTTCGTATTGCCAAATTTTCAGTGATAATGGTGAGCACAGTCATCTTGTCCATTGCCAATACGATGTGCGATCGTGCACACACTTAACCGATGGTCTGAATTCAATACTTCACGCACACGTCAGGATTAATTGTTAACGTTCCTTTTTTTATTCAAACATTGAAAAATTTTGCTCATTTGCCAAACTTAACGGAGGCTGGAGAAATTATTTCGAGGGACACTTGGGCCAAACTTGCTTGGCTTCTCCAACTGGAAACCATGAGGTGAGTTCATTCCCTCCTGGGACGTGCTCCATCGTCGCCATCATCATCATCTCCCGATATCTCGGTCTGCCTTTCAGCTCTCCTTCCTCTCAATCCGCCGCCTCACTTCTCCTCCATTTTGCGGACAGCGTGCCCGCCCATCTCCACACGCAAAACCGGAATCCACGGCGACACACACAAAGCAGATGGATGGAAAAACAGACGGGAGGGAGGGAGTCGGACGCACACGAGCAAAAGTGGAAATATAAAAGTACGCCGCCCACCGTCCGCTCCCTTTCTATTTCTAATTAATCCGCTCCTTCCCCCTCACACGTCCCGTCCTCTTCACTACCCACGCCCATTTTTCAATTTGCTCTTTCATTTCCTCTTTCCCGTTGCAGTCGCGGCTCCTCACACGCTCCCCCTCCCCGACCACACGTCATCCCTCCCGAGCTAACACACAGATATTACGGGTAATTTGAAAAGTTCTCGGAATGGAATAGAAATAAAGGACTATCCGGAGTAATTTCTTTATTTTTCAATGCAGTCTGTCAGCACACTAATGCCCTTGGTCCAGCGATGCTTCAATGTCTTGAACCAATCTCGAAAATTACACTCCTTTAGGCCAGCAAAATACCCGTCTATTTCAAATGTTAGATCTTCGTTTGAAGAGTATCTTCGTCCACAGAGGAAAATTTTGGACTCAGGGAAGAGATGGATATCTGATGGAGCCAAACAAGGTGAGCTTGACAACAATTCGTATTTTAGTTAACTTATTTTTACCATGGCAACGACCCTCGTATGTAGGCGTGCATTGTCTGGATGAAAGATGACTTTATTCGTTGCCAAACCTGGCCTTTTTTCGTGTATCTTTTGCCGTAGTTAGTCCAAGTGTAGATTAGCGTAGTGTGTACAGAAGGTTAGTTTAATACTACCCTGTAGTTGTTTGACCAGTAGGAAGATGATCCATCAGCATAATTCCTTTCGCATCCCTGAAAATTGAAGCCAACATCTTTCTGACCGACCGCATAGACTTTGCTTTCTTTGATGCTTGTGAATCACCATGTTTCCACTGGTTTGACTGCTGTTTTTTCTCTGGGGGTATAGAAGTGGACCCATGTTTCATCTGTGGTCACAAGGCTGCACAGAAACTCTTGTTTGTTGCTCTTAAAGCGGTTGAAACATTGCTCAGAAATTTCTATGTTATCTTGTGTCATGAGTAACATTCAGATGAAATCTGAACATCTTTATCTATTTCTCTTACCTTCAATCGGCGATCCTCCATGACCACTTTATGCTACATTTTCTGATGTAGTGATATACTTTGGCCGACCACGTCCTGAATCGTCGTCTAAGCTGACCCGATCAAACCTAAACTCATTTGTTCACTTGACAACAGTTGAATACAAAGAAGCAGTCCCTCAAGAGTATTCTGGAAGTCGGCATGAATTTCCTTTGCTTTTCCATACTTTTTATTACTAAGTATTACATCACTGTTCGAATCTCAATATTTTCCATTTTCACAAATCACTAAATGGGAACAACAATGGGAATATGGATAACGTGCTGGCCTCCCAACCAGAGGGCTTGGATTCGAATCCTGGAAGCGGTAGATATTTTACATTGGTATCCCGATCCCTACTTGAGGTGCTTTGTGGAGAGCACTTACGTGAGTGTGGAGAGTAAGTACGCCGTCCGTCGGATTAGACGTTAAGCTTGAGACCCCTTGACGCCTTCCGTTAAGAGTAGGCTAATGCCGACGCCGGGTTTCTCTCTCCATCGTCATCCTTTCTTGTCCATTCCTAATAGCGCGAATGACCTCAGTTATCGGTCGCCTCCCCTAAAAACTACTACTTCTACTACCGGGAAACAATAAGAGAGGCGTCCGCACCACAGATCTCCTCCCAGAGCACTTACTCGTTACGTGTTTACTCATAAAGGACTACCTATTACTACGCGGGATACTCGTTGCGCTAGGGCTGACATCTGGTGGTGGTTCCGAGAACATTTTAAACGACGCTCTTACAATTGGCGGGACACATCCTCCGTCCACCACCCTTCCATTCCCCCTTCACCGTCCTGCCCTCGATTCGGGCCCTTACTCCTCACGCGGAGAGGAAGACCACGCCCACGCGCTCTTCCCCCTCCCCCCCTTATCACTCACAATCCCTCCACCCCCCATGAGTTTCGCCCCTTTTCTTCCTTCTCCGCTACTCCTTTTCCCGCAGAAATCTTTCTCCCGTACCCCTCCTGTCGTCCCCACCCCCCCTCTAACTCCCACGTGACTCCATTCCGATTATTTCCCTTTTAGAATTTCTTTTGCGTCGCGTTCGTGACCCCTTTTAATATTTTTTCGTGAAAACATACGTCTAACATATTGGTTATATCTGTATCATCACATTTTGAATGGGAACTTCTTGGTCTTTTTTTCATACCGCGCAAGCACCGATGTGTCTATTTATTTCGTCCAAACTGTAAGCGATTCGAACCTAAAAGGCGCAGGTATAGCTGCGAAAGTGTGGTCAACTTTTTCTTGCGCATTTATAATTTTGATTGAATTGCTTGAAAATTCCACACAAAAATAGTATTCCATTGTTGTCTTACTCCTTATTAATACTCTTTCCATTTGGTTTTGAAGTAAAAAACAGATGAAAAACTAAATAACTTGGGTTTAAGTCAACATTTAGACATATTCTGGATTATTCTTATGGTACAAACTCATATTTAAAAAAATAACAGTTTAACCAGCTCTATACGGTCCAGTAGCTATGTATGGTGCGGAAACGTGGTCCCTGAAGCAGGAGGATAGACGTAGATTGGAGGCTTTTGAAATGTGGGTGTGGAGAAGAATGGAGAAGGTGAAATGGACCGAAAGGAAAACAAATGAGGAAGTACTGGAGATGGTGGGTGAGGAGAGGGGTTTGTTGAGAGAAATCCAATGGAGGCAGGAAAAATGGATGAAATGCGTATTGAGCGGTAGTGGAATGTTGAAGAGGGTAATAGAGGGGAGAATGTTGGGCAAGCGAGGAAAGGGCAAGAACAGGATAGGGATGTTGGATGGGATGAAGGGAGGAAAGAAGTACACAGAGATGAAGAGAGACCTGATGTAGTTTAGGTGCTGGATTGGGTTTTGTTTGGAGTTACAAAATATGTATTTGATAGTTTTGTCCATCCAAACAAATATAATATACGAGGAATCCAAATATCTCGTAAATAGAAGATTAACCTGCCATGTTCTACGGGAGAAAATATTTTAGCCGTCTTTCTTCAGGAGAAACAACAATGATATCCGTAGTAATAGCAAAGGTAATGAATTGCTGCAAAAAGAAATGTTGGGAAAATTCGTTATTTAATCGAGCCACTTTAAATTACAGCAGCATATCCGCAGATGTTTTTAAACCCTTCCGCCGTGAGTACAGGTGTTTTCAAAAAACAATTCCAAATGCCCTCTAGTAAGTGCTTCTTAACTATCATATTCACTTTTATTGATAGTTAACGTGGTCAAAAAGTAATTTAGTTTTGAATGTGGACATTTTGTTATGTCATTATGATTGTCAAGTACATGACCTTGTAATATCAAAAATGATTTCTTTTATGTTCGGAAATTAGCACGCATGCGATTCTTAAGGTATTGACTCAAAGTATATTTATCACATTGTATATTTATCATCATTTATCGCTTAATTTATATAGTCTTCGTCACTTGCAAATGAAGCTTTTTCGCTTTGGTCTGCACATAAAGAACTTCAATATGAGTTCCAGTTTGTCCCTGCCTAAAAATTTTTTAATTACCATTTTCAGTAACTGATTATGAGACTTTACTGACATTCTAAACTACAGCATAAAAAATTTTCTTTGAAATACTGCATTCATATTTAACTTATAACTTTTCAGTTC